>JAVJIF010025069.1:0-85533 GCA_038442645.1 Agave tequilana | reverse complement strand
TGCGAATGTCTTGTTACCGTCATTACATGCCTAATAATATTATCCTATTTTTTAATACATGATGCATCGTTATGCGAGTTGACATATGTTATTATGGCACTGTATTCAACTTACCTGACACCGACATATTAAATACTTGGTACTGATACACTTGACCTGATACTATTTAACCTGAAACCTGTATTGCAATGTCTATCATGATTACCACTTTTATGGGGACTTGACTTAATAAATTTACTGCTACATTTGGTACTCCTGAATCCCTGTATACTTGAACCCCTGAAATAGGGAGACTCATGATATTATACTCATGTTGATCCCGTAATAGGATAACCATGGATAATGGATTACTCTAAATACTCTGTGGACATTATCACTGGACAATCTGTAATAATTGAACAACTTACATCGGGACGGGGGGGAACTGATGGGTACTAATATAGCTTCCGTGTTTATGGTGGCCATACAAATATTGTACAACTAATAGTTGGGATTCTACAGGAGGCCACCAGGTGTTTCCGTGGGGTGTACTGGCACCCCTACTCCCCTGCCTCCTGCCGGGTGTGTCGTAATCCCCTGGGTCTATTCCTTTAGAGAGCGGTGATACCCTATTCCTGTTCGGCTGTATACTAAGTCCTACGGGCATATAGTAAGTTCTGGTACCTAGAGATACGTTCCGGCTCAGTACTGGATACTCCTGGACATTATCCCGGGCATGCACGGGACCCATTCTAAACATGGTTCGTCAATCCCCATTAGTTTCCAATAACCAACCTCGCTCGACTTGTATGCGGAGGTATATGGTATGGGACATATACCGAAACATACAAATTAAACGAGTCTTAATAATAACTTGATAATTGACTTCATACCACATGAATTTTTATGTCGTTTCTATATTTTACTATTTATTGTAGTTATTCCATGCTTGTTGATTTAAGTACATAACACTTGACCTGGTACATTTGCTATTGTTTTATACTTGTCACTTGGTTTCTTCTTGCACTTGCTGGGTTGCTTTCTGACAACCCTGAACTTGCATGTTCAGATCTTGCAGCTTAGACTGAGGTGGACCCCTTCAGCTGAGGACCAGGCCTTCTTCGAGGAGCAGGCAGATCAGCCGTAGCTTCATCGCGTCTTGCCCCGCTAGCGAGATTCTCTCTTTTAGCTCGTGAGTTCTTATCTTTTGTACCTTGTATAGTCTACTTTTGCACTTCTGGTGATGTAATACTTATATAATATTATGTCACAATCTGTGATGACTGAGTACTTGTACTTTGTGTTGGAAGATATATTACCACGTATTTTCATACTCTGATTCCTGTATTGTACTGATTCTTAGCGTACATACGTGATGATACTATCGCCCTGCTGATCGGGAAAGGGATAGTGTGGTAGATTGCACAAATATTCAACAAAAGAGAGAAGGTTTAAAGTCAACCTTAGGTGCTTGATCACTCCACAATGTATTCAAATGATTAATGTATCCTTTCAATCTCCGTTATAGCATGGGCTATACCGAGTCGATTCTCAGGGAGAGCTTGCGATGGAAGCGTTACGGTTCGTAGTGAAGAAAGAAAACGAAGATTCTTCTTTGTCTTAAAAGAATAAAAATGAATTGGAAAAAGAAGTAAAAGAATTGGTGGATTTGTTCATGATGGAAAATGAAAAGAAATCAAAAGGAGATTTGCTTGGAAATAAAACTAAAAGAAAAGAAAACTTGTAAAAGATTTGAAGATGGAGAAAACCATGACTAGCTAACCTTACTACCTTACTAAAAACTTACTAAACTCCGTGATGGTGAATGCATGCCTCATGTTGATTCATCGGCAAAGATTTGTCTTGCGTGTTGGTCTAATTACTTTCCCACTTGGATGACGGGTGATCATTCTTGGACTTGTCTTGTAGCCTCATAGATGTCATAGGCCTACAAGATAGACTTTCAATAATGGAATCAAAAGAGCGACACTCAAGGGATGCTAAGGAAGAAGATACAACATTCATTAATGGAAGTAACGAAGTTGTACAACAAATAGCATATGTTTGGTGATCCATCTCCATGTTCCATCAAGGCACTTATTCAAAGACAAGGCTCTAAATGAGGCACACATGAATCATATGGAATTACAACAAGAACTTGCCTAGCAATGAAAGTAACCATCGGAGAAGAGAAGACCATACAACTTGCAAGATTAAAGATAGCAATCACCCATGAGTTAGTAGTTTAGCAAGGTTAGTGGTTAGCTAGTTCATGTTAGAAAAGTTAGCTACTAGCCATAAGAAAAGAAAAGCAAAGCATGAATTAAAGTGCAAGTAAAGTAAAGCTAGAATTAAAGAAAGCAAGTAAACTTGAAAATGCAAGAGAAGAGAGAAGAGAATGGATCAATCCTTGCTTCACCAGTTGTCACACCTTGGTATACACAAGCTTTCTCTCTCTTACAAACTCTCTCTTTACAGAATTTCTAGGGAGGAAGAAGATCTAGAGCACTACAAAAATCCTAGAGAGAAATCCTACAAAATACAAGCATCTAATCTCTAATCTCTCCTCTCTCCTTCCACTCTCATGCGTGCAGGCCCTGATGGTGTATTTATAGCCTCAGAGAGAAGGATCTAGAACCCAGGTTGTTGGAGAGAAATCCGGGCTTCAACAACCTCACAACTGCCGCATATATGCGGCAAAATCCCAGACAATGCAGCCCAATCTGGGCCGTTCAAGCTGATCTTTCTGTTACATGTTTGTTACAGGTTGTTAGCCACGTGGACCTTCTGGAAGTCTGAGCTGGCGCGTAGAATTCTCCAGATCCTGGGCTCAAACTTTGGGCTCTCTTTTGGGCTTTGAATTAATTCCCTTTAATTATTGCTAATTAAAGAGATTTTGGGCCTTTTCTCATTTCAGATGTGGACCTGCAAAATAGAGAGAAGATGATTAAAAAATATTTTTATTTGCAATATGCATGGGAATGATGTGGTAAAATATGCAAAATTGTATATCAATCACACCCCCACACTTATTCTTTTGCTCGTCCCGAGCAAAACAAGAAAAGAAAAAACTATACTACCAATTTTATTACACCACTTTCGCAGGTGACGCGATTGCACTGAGCGTGTGCAACAAGCCGTTAAACCTCTAGGTTACCCTAGAGGAGGAGTGTTGTCTCCTGAGGGTTTTCAGCGGATTGCACCCACAAAATCCATAAAGAAAGAAAACAAATGTTAGTGTTTTGAAAATTCATTTTGAAAGAGAGACATGTTTTCGAACTATTTTTGCAAAAATATAAGTGATCTAAGGTCATAAGTCCACCTATAATCATTCTTCCTTAAACTTAGTCTCCATGCAGGATCTTGTCTTCAATTAAGGTAAGAATTCAAAATTGGATTGAATATTTTATCTTTCATAAAACCTAGATAGTATGCACATTGTGATAGTGAAGATTTCTGGGATTTCAACTCTAACCATAAAGCCATTTATTATTTATTTATTTATTTATATATATATATATATATATATATATATATATATAATATATATATATTTCTTCCCTTAGTTTAGGCTTTCTAGTTCACCCATGTAACGAGCCTATAACCGATGACTCCCAAACCAGTCGGTCTTAGGGCACCAGATGAGAAAACATCCCTCGAGTTTAAGGACTCGAGTGAAAAAGGCCACAAAACTAAGGGGGATTATTCTTTTAATCACCGTTAGGCGTGAATAACCATGCTTCTTGAGGCAAATTATCCAGCTTAATAAGTGATGTTTTATTATATATTTTTTTTTTTTTTTTTTTTTTTTATGGCCTTTTTGGTCTTTGTTTCCATCCAAAAATGTGTAAGTGTGAAGTGCATACTATCTAAGGCAAAAAATTCAAGATAAAAATATCTCCTCAATTTTTCTTACTTAGCCTATAATTTTAAACAAGATCCATTATTTCAACTAGGTTTTAGATGTCATAATTAAGGTTTTCTTAATTTCTAAGATCATCTTAATTTTCTAAAAATAGATCAAAACATTTGTCTCTTATTTCAAAAAGTTTTTTTTTATTTTTTTTATTTCTAAAAGAAGTGTAAAAGAAAGAAAATCTAAAAACTCTATGTTAGTAAAAGAAAGAAAATCTAAAAACTCTATGTTAGTAAACCCTCCCCCACACTTATCTCATGCATTGTCCTCAATGCATCATGATATATGTATGCATGAAATAGGTAAGAGGTAAGAAACTTTTATTTACAAGAAAGTGCAAAAAATTATTTACAAAGAGTATATACAAGTGTAACCATTACCTAGGCTTTTGGTCGTTTTCCTCTGGCCCGTTTCCCATCGTTCCAGTGCGTCTGCTTTCGTGAGCTCAGTTGGAAACGGTTTGAATTATTTTAGCCCGAGGTATGTCCAGATTCAATTGTTTATTATTATCATTCACCCTCATTCCACCACATTGTTCACTAAAAAATTCCTTATCACCACTCTCACTCTGAATCTCATCACTTCCAATGTTAAGGAATTTCAGCTCCTCTCCATACAATTCTTCAAAACTAAGGTCAACATCCGGAAGTGTGCAATCAGTTAGCTGACCCCGAGTTGACTCATCTAGACACATGATCTCATCAGCAAACAGGTCTTCAAAGGATATATCAATCGGAGGTTCGAATACAGTCAGA
This sequence comes from Agave tequilana, assembly GCA_038442645.1. NCBI lineage: Eukaryota > Viridiplantae > Streptophyta > Magnoliopsida > Asparagales > Asparagaceae > Agave > Agave tequilana. The sequence goes on along the minus strand of JAVJIF010025069.1, from coordinate 80,883 downwards.
GTTGGCGCATTGAAAGTGAAAATATCCAAATCAACTTTCCCCTTTGAAAGGGTACTCAGATAAGAGAATCACAAGATTGTGACTCATCTTTTGGATCTTCACCTTCTTCCTCACAATTGTTACTAATGAAACTAACCTCAAATGTTTGATCTTTTGTTTTACGAGGTTGTGTGTGGAAGACATTGTGTTCATGAGTCATGTTACCAAAGGTTAACCTCATTGATCCATTCCGGCAATTAATGATGGCATTTGCAGTAGCCAGGAATGGTCGTCCCAAAATGACAGGAATTTGAGCCCTTTGATTGGAATTTGACACAGGTTTTGTTTCAAGGACTATAAAGTCAACAGGATAAATGAATTCCCTAACTTTGACAAGGACATCGTGAATTTTCCCCTTGGGTCTAGTGACAGAGCGATCAGCCAATTGTATGGTCATTTGGGTAGGGAGAAAGATCGCCTAACCCTAATTGTTGGTACACAGAAAAAGGTAGGAGATTGATGCTGGCCCCTAAATCAAGCAGTGCCCTATTGATGGTAGTCTGTCCTATGATGCATGAAATGGTGGGGCTCCCTGGGTCTTTGTATTTAACAGGAATTGGACCAGTGAACAACTCGCTAATGGTTGATACTAGGAAGACTTTCTTAGGGACTTGTGTTTTCCTCTTCTTGGTGCACATTTCCTTCAAGAATTTGGCATATGATGGCACTTGTTGTATGGCATCAAGAAGAGGGACATTGATTTGGACCTTGTTGAACATTTCTTTTATTTTCTCCATATTAGCATTTGTCTTGTTATTATAAGCCTATTTGGAAATGGTATACTAGGCTTATAAGGTTGCTCATCTACCTTTTCTTTACCCTTGGCTTTTGAAGTGGATGGCTCTGTACTAGAAGATGGTTTGTCAGAAGCTGGTTGTACTGGGACAGGAGGTGTTGGTTTTGGTACTGGATGGGATGATTGACTAGAAACCTTATTGTCTACTTGTTTTCCAGATCTCAGGGTATGAATAGCATGACAATGACTTGGCCCGTGTCTTCATGTTTGGGATTTGGCAATGGCTGGCTTGGTAACAGTCCTTTTTGTCTCTCATTTACTGAATTAGCCAATTGCCCAATTTGGACCTGAACTTTAGTCATATCCTGATGATAGTTCTTTGTAAAGGTTTCTAACATTTTCCTCAACTCTGATATTTCTGAATCATTCTGGGGTGGATGTTGATGATATGGAGACTGGAATTGTGATTGGTAGTGTGGTGGACTTTGATAAGGTTGTGACTGTGGTGGACCTTGATTTGGATGAAAATACGGTGAATTTCGATTGAAACTGGATGGGTGAGACTGAGCATTATAAGGATGTGGAAGTGGTTACCTATGTTGCTCAGGACCAGACTGACTCCATGAAAAATTTTGATGGTTCTGCCATCCCGGATTATATCTGTTGGAGTATGGATTGTGAGGGGGTCTGGTAAAAGCTACATTCGTGTTCTCCTGATATGATTGGGGCTGATACAAAGGACACTCCTCAAAAATATGGTTGAGATCATGACAGTAGGTGCAACCTGGTTTGATCACAGGCAATGGGTTGACCTGATTTACAACAGAATTTCCCCTAGACTCAAGCAGTTCTATCCTCTTCATCAATTGTGTGATCTTAGCTTCTGCGGCTATAGAGGATTCTATGGAGTGCATACCAGTTCTGGAAGTGGTGGGAGTGGGTTTATCAGGGCATGACTCCCACTGAATGGTTTTCTCAGCTAAGGTTTCAAAGAGATCCCACCCCTGATGTTCATCTTTCTTCAAAAATTCCCCTTGACACATGGATTCAAGGAGGGTTTTCGTTTGGTAATCTATACTGTCATAGATAATCTGGCATAAACGCCATTTCTCTATGCCGTGATGAGGACATAGGGCTAGAAGGTCTTTGAAACGCTCAAAATATTTCCAGAACGGTTCGTGTGATTCCTGCTTGAATTGCATGATATTCTTTCGCATGAGGGCTGTTTTGTGGATGGGATAAAATTTCTTAAGAAAGACTTTTACAAAATCATTCCAAGAAGATATGGAACTGACGGGAAGATTGTAAAGCCATTTCTTAGCTAAATCCTTAAGTGCAAACGGTATGAATCGTAACCTAACAGCATCCTCGGTCAGTTGGGAAATCTCATCATTTGGCATTGTAACGCCCCGGTCCCACGGGTACGGGGACGTCACTGCGACGTATATACGCAGGTCAGAAATACCCTCACGTATATACGTTAAGCATTAGTACAAGCAAGAATCAGAGTACGACAAAACGTAGTATTCATTCATATGCCAACATGAGAAGTACAAGTTACAAAGCTATCACAGGGTGTGATATACTATTACATAATACATGTATCTTATATCACAGCCAAGTCCAAAAGTACTATTTACAATATGAACACAAGATGCTCACGAGCTGGAGGAAGATCCCGCGAGCAAGAAAGCAAATTCTGGTACAAAGGAAACTGAAACTAGTCAGCCTGCTCTGAAAAGAAAGCTTGATCTTCTGTGGAAGGCTCCACTTCAATCCAAGCTCCGGAACCTGAACATACAAATTCAAGGGAGTCAGGACCTCCCAAACAAATGATCAGGTTAAAGCCGAGTGGCATAAGAGATAAGAGTATGAGAGTTGGTACAGTACTATGAATAATCATCCAGCAAGTAAAGGAAGCATAACAAGTTAATATTGGAAGGACATTATATTAGCTTAGATTACGGCCTCATGAGACTAGTACCTCGAGAGAATAATCCAAACAAGGAAACCCTCATCTATATACCTTTACCTCATGTCACCGTAACTCAAGCGCATACAATGGATCAATAGTTGGCGTCTTTTATTATTATTACTTGTCTTACACTGATATCTAGCTATGTGGACTAGCGTCCCAGCACACATAGATCCATATCAGAGTAAAGCAAGGTTGTTATTAGAAACTAGCGGGGTATCAACGAACTATGTTTACAGTGGGTCCCGTACATACCCGGGACCACGGCCCAGGATTGTTCCGTTGCTTGGTAACGGAACCAGCCGCAAGGCTAACAGGAGGGTCTTATGTATGCCCTTTATCATGATGGTATCAGGAGGAGGGAGCCAGCACTCCCCTCGGTCGCCTGGAGGCCCACAGGTCAGACCGGATATTTAGTTGCACAACATACCTAACACCACTGTAAACACGAACATATATTGATAGCCGCATGTTTCCCCCGACCTGATGTAAGTTGTCTCATTTTATGAGTTCTTTAGATAATCTACAGATTTCGGGAATGAATAGGAGCAAGTCAGGAGTATTAGGAGTACAATTCGTACTATCATGTAAATCAAGTTGGTAAAGCATGATGTCCGGTTATCATTCCCATTATCGTGATAATTATAAGAGTCAAGTGTATCATGCCTGGTGTCAAGAGATAGCATGACAAGAGGTGATATTCGTCTGGGAGTAGCAGACGCGAAAATAGCAGACGCGGGGTTCGCATCGCAAAGGTGCCGCAAACGCGAGGTCTGCGTTCAAGTCAGGACGCGAGGTGAACGCGGACGCGGACATGGGTTCTGCGTCGCGTTAATGCAAGAAGAACATCGACATGGGCTTAGCAGACGCGAAAGTAGCAGACGCGGGGCTCTCAGACGCGGGGATCGCGTCACGAAGGTATCAAAACGCGAGGCTCGTGACCTGCGTTTAAATCAGGGCATGAGGAGAACGCGGACGTGAGTATAACTCCGCGTCATGTCAATATAAATAGAACACAGACGCGAGCTTTAGCTTTGCGTCGCATCGATACAATAACGCGAAGGCCGCGTTAAGGAAATGCCTAGACGCAGGAGGTAACTCCGCGTCTAACAGTACAGCCACACCGCACGACATAAAATACAATAATAAAATTGAGTTTACAAGTCCATGTCTTGGCGAGTAAAGTTACTCGCCTAAAATCGATACTTGAAGCTTTATGCGTCCGAAATGATCGTTGTCGCCGAATATCACTAAAACGATCACCGGAATAATCGCGAACGATTACCGGAATGATCTACGGTGATATTACCGATGAAGAAAGCTCGGCCCCAATCCAAAAGGAGGGTACCGGCCCTAAGGTCTTGCCGATGATGAAGAGGAGCGCGGCCCCCAATCCAAAGGAGGTGGCCGGCCTTCAAGAAAATGATGGAGTGGTGGTTGTTGTTTGGAGAAGGTAAAGGCTTTGGTGGTGGTTTGTGGTTTGTAGTTGGTTTAATGGAGTTGAAGGAGGAAGAAGATGGAGGTAGGAGGTTGTAGTGGTTGTGGTTGTGGTGGAGATGAAGGAGGAATTGGTGAGGGTGAAGGCTTTCTTGGTGGAGAATGAAGATAATGAAAAGAAAAGAAGGAAGAAAACCTTTTATAGTTGAATGAAGTATGAAGGAGATGTAAAAGAATTTAGGGAGGGGGTTTTGTGTAAATAAAAGGGGTGAGGTGTTTCTCTTGGCCACTCATGGCCGGCCATGGAAGAGAGAGAGAGCTTGAGAGGTTGGATATTTTATTTGTGGTGGAGATATTTTGAAGAGATATTTTGTGGTGGAAAGTTGGAGAAGATTGGAGAAGTTTGTAACTTGTGGTGGAAGGAAAAGGAAAGAAAGAAAAAGGAAAAAGGAAAAGAAAATAAAGAGGGAAGATATTTTCTTGGACTCCAAAGTGAAAATTCTGAAAAAGGCGGATTCCCGGGATCGGTCGCGGTTGCGGAAAACTTTCGGAAAATACCGAAATCGTCCCAAAATCAAGTATCTCGGAACGACCCGCAAAAATTCACAAAAATCAAGAATATTATTTGAAGACTCATGGTGAAATTCGTTTTAAGAAATTATTTATCGTTTTGAAATTAAAAATCTTGGAATCGGTCGTCAATGTCGGTCGATGCCAATTTTGACAGAAATCTAATAAATTTGAAAATTTCCAAAAAATGAATTAAGATAGAGAATACTATTCTAAGAAGATATATGAAAGCGATTTTGTAAAATTTGACCTCAGTTGCAAATTAAAAATCCAGGAATAACCCAGCGGTGCTGATTAATCCTGATTTTAGGATATTTCTAAAATAATCAGGAAAATTCTGAAAAATCATGAAAAATATAAAATCTTGGGAAACAGTGTTTAAAACTAAATTTGACCCAATCTGATTACCAGAAACATGAAATCATGTAGTACTTCCAAAATACGAGAAAATAATAAATAAACATAACACAGTATATAAAAAATCAGGATACGTATCTGAGCACGTATTCTGAGGACGGGGTATTACAATCCATCCACCTTGCAAAAATTTCGTCCTCGAAATTTCAGGAAGGGGAAGATGACGGTAGATAAGGATAGGAAGAAAGAGTTTTACCAACTAAGTTGTGAATAATTGAGGATAACGCTCACGGATAACATCCTCTCGTTCCCACGTGGCCTCTCCTGGCACATGCCTATTCCAAGAAACCAACACTAATGGTATTGCCTTGTTCTTCAAGGTCTTGACACTTTTATCCAAAATGGCCATCGGTTGCTCTTTATAAGACAGATCTGGTTGTAGTTCCAGTTCGGAGTGATTTAGGATATGACTCTCATCCTTGACATACTTCCGTAACTGTGATATGTGAAAGACATTATGAATTCCTTCTAATGATGGAGGTAATGCCAATCGGTAAGCTACATCTCCCACGCGATCCAAAATATCAAATGGGCCGATGTATCTCGGACTAAGTTTCCCACGATTACCGAATCGAATTACCCCTTTTGTTGGTGATATCCTTAAAAATACATGGTCACCTGCTCTGAATTCTAATGGCCTTCTGTTTGTGTCAGCCCAACTTTTCTGTCGGCTCTGAGCTGCCCGGAGGTGATCTCTAATGATTCGGACCTTGTCTGTTGTCTGAATCAGTATATCTGGCCCCAAGAGTCTTCTCTCACCGACTTCATTCCAACATAACGGCGATCTACATTTTCTTCCATACAAGGCTTCATACGGAGCCATCTTGATACTGGCCTGATAACTGTTATTATAAGAAAATTCTGCCAGATGAAGATAGTCTTCCCATGATCCTTTGAATTCAATCATACAGGCTCGCAGCATGTCTTCAAGAATTTGGATAGTTCGTTCAGATTGTCCGTCTGTCTGAGGGTGATATGAAGTACTGAATTTCAGACGAGTCCCTAGACTTTCTTGGAGACTTTCCCAGAAATGTGATCGGAATCTTGTGTCTCTATATGATATGATGCTAACCGGAACTCCATGCAGACGAACTATTTCCTTCATATACTTGTCTGCCAGAACTTCTGTTGTTTGACCTACCCTGAATGGTATGAAGTGAGCTGATTTGTGAGGCGATCAATAATTACCCATACTGCATTATTACCCTTAGGACTGCGAGGTAATGCCGTAACAAAATCCATGGTGATGTGTTCCCACTTCCATTCGGGTATCGGTAAGGGTTGTAGAAGTCCAGCTGGTCTTTGATGTTCTATCTTTATCTGCTGACAAACTAAGCACTTGGCCACATACTGGGCTATCTCCCTCTTCATAGCATTCCACCAAAACTGCTGCTTTATGTCTTGATACATTTTAGTCCCCCCTGGGTGTATGGAATAAGCCGAACTGTGTGCTTCTGCCAGAATTTTCTGTCGAACTTCTCCTTGGGGAACACAAATTCTGTTACCAAAATATAGTGCATCATCCGAATGAATACGGACATCGGTTCTCAATCCAGCCTCTACTTGAGCTCTGAATTTCAGTAATCTGGGGTCTTCCTTTTGAGCTTCTTTAATCTCATTCATCAGGGTTGATTGGATCTGAAAGGTCATTAACTGTCCTGCCTTATCAATTCCTTGTACTAACATTAAGTCCAATTTTATGATGTCCTGAATCAACTCCTTCTGTTGAGTGAGTTGTACTAGCATTTTATTTTCTGGCTTCCTGCTCAATGCATCTGGTACTGTATTGACTTTGCCCAGATGATATTGTAAGTCGATATCATAGTCTGCCATTAATTCAAGCCACCGTCTCTGTCTCATGTTTAATTCTTTCTGTGTGAAAATATACTTAAGACTCTTGTGATCAGTGTAGATTAACACCTTGTCTCCCAGAAGATAATGTCTCCAGATCTTTAATGCGAATATCACTGCTGCCAGCTCTAAGTCGTGAGTTGGGTAATTTCTCTCATGTGGTTTCAGTTGCCTGGATGCATAAGCTATGACATGGTCATGCTGCATTAGTACACACCCCAGGCCTTTTCCGGATGCATCACTGTATATAACCATCCCTCCTCTTCCTGAGGGAGTCCTCAAGACTGGAGCTGTAATGAGTCTTTTCTTTAATTGCTCAAATGCTGCAGTACATTCCTCTGTCCATAAATACTTTTCTCCTTTTCGGGTGAGCTTTATTAACGGGGCTGCAATCTTAGAGAAATCTTGGACAAAGCGCCTGTAATATCCGGCTAATCCAATAAAACTCTTAATTTCTGTTACTGTCTTTGGAATTGGCCAGTCCTTTACTGCCTGGATTTTACTGGGGTCTACTGAAATTCCTTCTTCTGAAATCATGTGTCCAAGGAAAGCTATACAGTCCAACCAGAAGTCACACTTGCTCGCTTAGCATGAAGTTGTTCCTGCTTGAGAGTCTGTAATACTATCCTCAAGTGTTCTGCATGCTCTCTGTCATTCTTGGAATATATCAAGATGTCATCTATAAATACAACCACAAACTGATCCAAATATGATGAGAATACTCTGTTCATCAAATCCATGAAAACTGCAGGGGCATTGGTGACTCCGAAGGGCATGACTAGAAATTCATAATGGCCATAACGAGTCATGAAAGCTGTCTTTGGAATATCTTCTTTCTTCATCTTTAGCTGATGATAACCCGATTGTAAATCTAATTTAGAAAATACTCGAGCTCCATGAAGCTGATCAAACAGATCATCGATTCTTGGTAAGGGATACTTGTTCTTGATGGTAACTTTGTTCAATTCTCTATAGTCTATGCATAACCGTTTACCACCATCCTTTTTGTTTGCCAAGAGTACTGGTGCTCCCCATGGTGAAGTACTTGGCCTAATTAACCCCTATCAGAGTATTCTTGCAGCTGTTTCTTTAGAATCTCTAACTCAGTGGGTGCCATTCTGTATGGAGCTTTGGATATTGGAACTGTGCCTGGAATAGTGTCAATGGAGAACTCAATCATCCTGTCAGGTGGGAGTCCGAAAATTTCAGCAAACACTTCTGGGAATTCATCCCAAGCCGGTACTTTCTTCTTTTGAATCTCAGCAGTAGCCATCCGAGTTTTCTCTTGACAGTCTTAGGTTCCCCGTTAAATTGAAATTCCGGCTGACGTGGAATTCTGAACTCAATTTTCTTCTCCCGACAGTCAATAACTGCATAGTATTTGCTGAGCCAGGTCATGCCTAAGATCACGTCGTACCCTTTGGTATCTAGTACGAGCATATCTATGGTCAATGTCCTGTTACAGAGTTCTACAGGGCAATCAGTACAAACTTTTGTAGAGATAACTACTCCATTCCCTGTACTGATCTCCCATTGGTGGTCTAAAGACTTAACAGGTATAGAATGCAAGGCAACAAAACGATCTGATATGTAACAATGAGAAGCACCTGAATTAAAGAGGGCTAGAACAGGTTTCGAGTGTACCCTGATCTTACCTGTTACCACCTCTTCAGATGCCTCGGCCTCTTCTTCTGTCAAGTTGTAAGCTTGTCCCCTTCCTTGTCCTGCTGCAGTCCTAACTCCTCTTTGGACTGGGCGGATAACTTGCTGTGGGGGAGGGGGAAGGGCTCTCCTAACCATTGGTCCCTGGTTCCTCTGTCCATTTGGCCCTGGAAGTGCTGGCAAGGCTTGGTTGGCTATTCCCATTCTTTATGGGGACAGACTTCTATTGTATGGTCACGGGAACCACATATCAGGCACAACCCATTTGCCCTACGGCAATTTTGTCGAGAGTGACCTGGTTTTTGGCAATAGCTACAAATAGACAATGGTTGGGCCATCTGGAAGGGGCTGGTCGAAATGGTCGTCTCATTGTCGGGACTTTTGCTGTTCTGAATGGACCTCCTCTCCCTGTTTGTGGAAATGGCCTCTTCATGGCCTGGTTCCTTATCATGTTAAATTTCTTCTTCTCCAGTCCTCTCTCCACCTCCCGAGCTATGGTGAGGACTTGGGCATAAGTTTTCAGCTGTTGGGGCATTAAGAAGACTTGAATGTCCATGTGTAATCCTTGTTGGAATCTATTTGCCCGCTTCTCTTCATCAGTCACCATATATGGAGCAAAGCGGCTAAGTCTCAAGAACTCGGCGGCATACTCATCCACAGACCGGTTCCATTGCTGAAGTCGGATGAACTGTTCTTCCATTTCCTTCTGAGCTGTGGCAGGGAAGAATCTATTATAGAAACTTTTAGAAAATTGGTCCCAGGTGACAGGTTTCTCCAGTCTTGCTTCTTCAGCTAGCCACCAGGTTCTGGCTACATCTTTTAGTTGAATCTTGGCGACCTCTACTTGATTGTCTTTTGGGACTCGGGCTGCGTTCAACAGATCTGTGGTGTCGATCAGCCATTGTTCGGCATCTAGTGGTTTCTCTCCTCCTGTGAATATTGCTGGTTGCAACCGCCTAAAGTCTGATATGTTCCCCGACCTTAGTTCCTTAGGAGTTGTTAACTCTTGCCGAAAGAGTTTTGTCTGTTGTTGCTGATTCTCCATCATAGTCTGGATAACCCTCAGAATATCAGCATTCTCTCCCGTGGGTCCATTTGATACTTGTCCAGAGTTGTTACGACTCGTCCTTCAATCCATACTTATGTTGGTAAAAAGATGACTGGAAACTGGAAAAATGGAAGGATTTTAGGACATAAGGGAAGGAATCAAGAAGGACTAGATAACTTTGTACATTGCAGTTGGCAATTGCAAATTCCATTAATTTTCTACTTGATTGTACTATAGGTGTGAGAGCCTAGGCTCTGATACCAACCTGTAACGCCCCGGTCCCACGGGTACGGGGACGTCACTGCGACGTATATACGCAGGTCAGAAATACCCTCACGTATATACGTTAAGCATTAGTACAAGTAAGAATCAGAGTACGACAAAACGTAGTATTCATTCATATGCCAACATGAGAAGTACAAGTTACAAAGCTATCACAGGGTGTGATATACTATTACATAATACATGTATCTTATATCACAGCCAAGTCCAAAAGTACTATTTACAATATGAACACAAGATGCTCACGAGCTGGAGGAAGATCCCGCGAGCAAGAAAGCAAATTCTGGTACAAAGGAAACTGAAACTAGTCAGCCTGCTCTGAAAAGAAAGCTTGATCTTCTGTGGAAGGCTCCACTTCAATCCAAGCTCCGGAACCTGAACATACAAATTCAAGGGAGTCAGGACCTCCCAAACAAATGATCAGGTTAAAGCCGAGTGGCATAAGAGATAAGAGTATGAGAGTTGGTACAGTACTATGAATAATCATCCAGCAAGTAAAGGAAGCATAACAAGTTAATATTGGAAGGACATTATATTAGCTTAGATTACGGCCTCATGAGACTAGTACCTCGAGAGAATAATCCAAACAAGGAAACCCTCATCTATATACCTTTACCTCATGTCACTGTAACTCAAGCGCATACAATGGATCAATAGTTGGCGTCTTTTATTATTATTACTTGTCTTACACTGATATCTAGCTATGTGGACTAGCGTCCCAGCACACATAGATCCATATCAGAGTAAAGCAAGGTTGTTATTAGAAACTAGCGGGGGTATCAACGAACTATGTTTACAGTGGGTCCCGTACATACCCGGGACCACGGCCCAGGATTGTTCCGTTGCTTGGTAACGGAACCAGCCGCAAGGCTAACAGGAGGGTCTTATGTTTACCCTTTATCATGATGGTATCAGCAGGAGGGAGCCAGCACTCCCCTCGGTCGCCTGGAGGCCCACAGGTCAGACCGGATATTTAGTTGCACAACATACCTAACACCACTGTAAACACGAACATATATTGATAGCCGCATGTTTCCCCCGACCCGATGTAAGTTGTCTCATTTTATGAGTTCTTTAGATAATCTACAGATTTCGGGAATGAACAGGAGCAAGTCAGGAGTATTAGGAGTACAATTCGTACTATCATGTAAATCAAGTTGGTAAAGCATGATGTCCGGTTATCATTCCCATTATCGTGATAATTATAAGAGTCAAGTGTATCATGCCTGGTGTCAAGAGATAGCATGACAAGAGGTGATATTCGTCTGGGAGTAGCAGACGCGAAAATAGCAGACGCGGGGTTCGCATCGCAAAGGTGCCGCAAACGCGAGGTCTGCGTTCAAGTCAGGACGCGAGGTGAACGCGGACGCGGACATGGGTTCTGCGTCGCGTTAATGCAAGAAGAACATCGACATGGGCATAGCAGACGCGAAAGTAGCAGACGCGGGGCTCTCAGACGCGGGGATCGCGTCATGAAGGTATCAAAACGCGAGGCTCGTGACCTGCGTTTAAATCAGGGCATGAGGAGAACGCGGACGTGAGTATAACTCCGCGTCATGTCAATATAAATAGAACACAGACGCGAGCTTTAGCTTTGCGTCGCATCGATACAATAACGCGAAGGCCGCGTTAAGGAAATGCCTAGACGCAGGAGGTAACTCCGCGTCTAACAGTACAGCCACACCGCACGACATAAAATACAATAATAAAATTGAGTTTACAAGTCCATGTCTTGGCGAGTAAAGTTACTCGCCTAAAACCGATACTTGAAGCTTTATGCGTCTGAAATGATCGTTGTCGCCGAATATCACTAAAACGATCACCGGAATAATCGCGAACGATTACCGGAATGATCTACGGTGATATTACCGACGAAGAAAGCTCGGCCCCAATCCAAAAGGAGGGTACCGGCCCTAAGGTCTTGCCGATGATGAAGAGGAGCGCGGCCCCCAATCCAAAGGAGGTGGCCGGCCTTCAAGAAAATGATGGAGTGGTGGTTGTTGTTTGGAGAAGGTAAAGGCTTTGGTGGTGGTTTGTGGTTTGTAGTTGGTTTAATGGAGTTGAAGGAGGAAGAAGATGGAGGTAGGAGGTTGTAGTGGTTGTGGTTGTGGTGGAGATGAAGGAGGAATTGGTGAGGGTGAAGGCTTTCTTGGTGGAGAATGAAGATAATGAAAAGAAAAGAAGGAAGAAAACCTTTATAGTTGAATGAAGTATGAAGGAGATGTAAAAAGAATTTAGGGAGGGGGTTTTGTGTAAATAAAAGGGGTGAGGTGTTTCTCTTGGCCACTCATGGCCGGCCATGGAAGAGAGAGAGAGCTTGAGAGGTTGGATATTTTATTTGTGGTGGAGATATTTTGAAGAGATATTTGTGGTGGAAAGTTGGAGAAGATTGGAGAAGTTTGTAACTTGTGGTGGAAGGAAAAGGAAAGAAAGAAAAAGGAAAAAGGAAAAGAAAATAAAGAGGGAAGATATTTTCTTGGACTCCAAAGTGAAAATTCTGAAAAAGGCGGATTCCCGGGATTCGGTCGCGGTTGCAGAAACTTTCGGAAAAATACCGAAATCGTCCCGAAATCAAGTATCTCGGAACGACCCGCAAAAATTCACAAAAATCAAGAATATTATTTGAAGACTCATGGTGAAATTCATTTTAAGAAATTATTATCGTTTTGAAATTAAAAATCTTGGAATCGGCCGTCAATGTCGGTCGATGCCAATTTTGACAGAAATCTAATAAATTTTGAAAATTTTCAAAAAATGAATTAAGATAGAGAATACTATTCTAAGAAGATATGTGAAAGCGGTTTTGTAAAATTTGACCTCAGTTGCAAATTAAAAATCCAGGAATAACCCAGCGGTGCTGATTAATCCTGATTTTAGGATATTTCTAAAATAATTCAGGAAAATTCTGAAAAATCATGAAAAATATAAAATCTTGGGAAACAGTGTTTAAAACTAAATTTGACCCAATCTGATTACCAGAAACATGAAATCATGTAGTACTTCCAAAATACGAGAAAATAATAAATAAACATAACACAGTATAAAAAAATCAGGATACGTATCTGAGCACGTATTCTGAGGACGGGGTATTACAGGCATACTTCTTCAAACTCTCGAATGAAGAGGTACGCGTCCTCAGACTCTAGACCATGAAATCGGGGAAGTGTATTAATGAATTGCGGTTTCAGCTCGAAGTGATTTCCATTTGGTTCGGGGAGAAGAATGCACGATGGAAGGGAGGTGCGAATCGGATAGAATCGATCTTAAAGTGAAACGTTGTTTTCCATTGTGTCAATGGTTGTGTAAGGCAAGTGTAGAAAGTCTAACAAGTCTCGCAGAATTTGGATCACGGAACCACTCTAGCATATACAGTCACAAACAACATGCACCGATTACACCAGCAAAAAGAAAAATGAAAATAACAAACAATAAAAGAAAAATCAATCCAAGCTATCTAGGATTCCTGGACCTAGACGACTCCTAACTGATTAGATCGTCCACAGGAGGTTTAGTGTAGACTTTGACTATAAGCGAATCAGCCAGGAAAGGTCAAGGTTGGTGGGAGTTTTCCATCAGAGACGTTCCTTAATTAAGTAACCAGCAACCTTCGGGCTTTCGGCCCTCAATCCCTTTCCTAGACACTGATTTTACAAAAGTCAATTTCCAACACTTTTCCCCCTTAGGATAATCTCCTAAGTGAGTCGGATGTCCCTAGGGCCAATGTCTATCAGTTTTATTAGAAGCTTAGGATTGTGAGTGCTGGAATGGTGGTTTTTGGGCTAAGGAAGGGGTGATAAAATCCCCACCTTATCTTATTTACTGGGTATGCCCTTAAAGTCAATTTTGTGCAAGTGTACGATTAAACAAACAAGGTTCACTCAAAGCTATAAAAATCAAAAAAGGAGTGAGTCCTAGTCAATATGCAATGCGCACGTACCTTGCCTCCAGCACTCTTCAACAGTAAAAGTAAATGTATTGAAAAGACACGTGCCTAGAATGCAAATGTCTAATCAATTTTTAAATTTGCAACTAATTTTTTACTGTTGGTTATTAGCAGGAATATGGTGAAGCATATAAGAATTTAAGTACTGCAGAAGCTGTATTTAGCAGAGCAAGCAACCCTGCAGAAAACTTGTCAGTAGTTCACTCTTCCTTGCCGCAGATCTGCGGCTTTGGCCCAGATTCTGCGGCAATTCAGAGGGCAACTGGTCTCTGCTTTCGAGAGCAGAGGCCCAGAGCCACTTATATGTTTCTGCAATGCAAATTTTCCTGTTTTCTTCACCTGTAACCTGCAACAGAGAAGAAGATTCGTTTAATTTCTCACTTTAAAACAAAAACCGTTGCTCTCCCCGGCAACGGCGCCAAAAATTTGATCGGGAAAGGGATAGTGTGGTAGATTGCACAAATATTCAACAAAAGAGAGAAGGTTTAGAGTCAACCTTAGGTGCTTGATCACTCCACAATGTATTTCAAATGATTAATATATCCTTTCCAATCTCTGTTATAGCATGGGCTATACCGAGTCGATTCTCAGGGAGAGCTTGCGATGGAAGCGTTACGGTTCGTAGTGAAGAAAGAAAATGAAGATTCTTCTTTGTCTTAAAAGAATAAAAATGAATTGGAAAAAGAAGTAAAAGAATTGGTGGATTTGTTCATGATGGAAAATGAAAGAAATCAAAAGGAGATTTGCTTGGAAATAAAACTAAAAGAAAAGAAAACTTGTAAAAGATTTGAAGATGGAGAAAACCATGACTAGCTAACCTTACTACCTTACTAAAAACTTACTAAACTCCATGATGGTGAATGCATGCCTCATGTTGATTCATCGGCAAAGATTTGTCTTGCGTGTTGGTCTAATTACTTTCCCACTTGGATGACGGGTGATCATTCTTGGACTTGTCTTGTAGCCTCATAGATGTCATAGGCCTACAAGATAGACTTTCAATATTGGAATCAAAAGAGCGACACTCAAGGGATGCTAAGGAAGAAGATACAACATTCATTAATGGAAGTAACGAAGTTGTACAACAAATAGCATATGTTTGGTGATCCATCTCCATGTTCCATCAAGGCACTTGTTCAAAGATAAGGCTCTAAATGAGGCACACATGAATCATATGGAATTACAACAAGAACTTGCCTAGCAATGAAAGTAACCCATCGGAGAAGAGAAGACCATACAACTTGCAAGATTAAAGATAGCAATCACCCATGAGTTAGTAGTTTAGCAAGGTTAGTGGTTAGCTAGTTCATGTTAGAAAAGTTAGCTACTAGCCATAAGAAAAGAAAAGCAAAGCATGAATTAAAGTGCAAGTAAAGTAAAGCTAGAATTAAAGAAAGCAAGTAAACTAGAAAATGCAAGAGAAGAGAGAAGAGAATGGATCAATCCTTGCTTCACCAGTTGTCACACCTTGGTATACACAAGCTTTCTCTCTCTTACAAACTCTCTCTTTACAGAATTTCTAGGGAGGAAGAAGATCTAGAGCACTACAAAAATCCTAGAGAGAAATCCTACAAAATACAAGCATCTAATCTCTAATCTCTCCTCTCTCCTTCCACTCTCGTGCGTGCAGGCCCTGATGGTGTATTTATAGCCTCAGAGAGAAGGATCTAGAACCCAGGTTGTTGGAGAGAAATCCGGGCTTCAACAACCTCACAACTGCCGCATATATGCGGCAAAATCCCAGACAATGCGGCCCAATCTGGGCCGTTCAAGCTGATCTTTCTGTTACATGTTTGTTACAGGTTGTTAGCCACGTGGACCTTCTGGAAGTCTGAGCTGGCGCGTAGAATTCTCCAGATCCTGGGCTCAAACTTTGGGCTCTCTTTTGGGCTTTGAATTAATTCCCTTTATTATTGCTAATTAAAGAGATTTTGGGCCTTTTCTCATTTCAGATGTGGACCTGCAAAAATAGAGAGAAGATGATTAAAAATCATATTTTTTTTGCAATATGCATGGGAATGATGTGGTAAAATATGCAAAATTGTATATCAATCACCTGCGTATGTACGTTGCAGTAGTGTCTCCGTATCTGTGGATCGGGGCGCTACACTATATCATCATGGAGTTAACGGTTAGTAGGATTAGTTATTTGGAGGTTAGCCATGCACTTTTACCATTTCAAAAGCTAACTTTATTTTCTAATTTTCTCAAGCTTAGCTCTCTAGTTTCTTTCTTAAAATTATCTTCTAAAACTTGTTTAATTTTCATCTTCTTTTCACTTCAAAATACTTTTCTATTTTGAATATTCAAAACTATTTTCTTTTTCTTGCAACTTGTTTTCTACTGCCTTCTACCTTCTTACTTTGCATTCCATTTTTATTTCATATTTTTCACAAGCAGATCTTCTTTACTTTGTTTTCAATACCATCAATCAACACTTTACAAAAAAATTTCTCTTTTGCTTTCTTTAAAATTCTTTGAAACAAAAGAAAGATTTCCCAAAATAAACACAAAACTGAACATATGCTACTATCGCTTTCCCTTCTTGTGGACATGACTCATTTAGCTTCTTAGCTATAATGATAGTTTCGAGAAAATAGTAGCATCATTCTGAGCACACATTTCACATTTCAAATCATATGTTTTTTTAGCACCGTTTCAGCGAACAAGAACCCACATTGTAGCACTTTTTCGCAGTTTTACGGGGACCAAAGTGTCCAGCGCATGCAAGCTCGTGATAAAAGGACAGAACACTCTTGATTTTCTCGTTGAGAATATATCTCCAAATGATTTGGTTGGAACAGTACTTGAAAAGATACGGTTCCTCCCAAAAAAATATCAGACTTGAGATAAGAGTCGATATACATCTTATTTAGACCAATGCGATGGAGTTTGATTTGTGACTAAGTAGTTCACTATGTCGGCAAACCAAGGTTCCCTAAAGGCAACAAGAGTTGTTCATCCGAAAAGTCATCATTAATATGTAATTCATTATGAGGGGCGTTGGAGATACGAGAGAGATGGTTGGCGATAATATTTTCTACGCCCTTTTGTCTCGAATTTCAAAACCAAATTCTTGAAGAAGGAGGATCCAACGAATTAGTTCGACCTTGGCATCCTTCTTAAGCGTGAGGTATCTAAGAGCAGAATGATTAGTGAAGATAATGGTTTTCGACCCAAGTAGGTAGAAACGGAATTTTTCTAAAGCAAACACTACCGCCAAGAATTTCTTCTCAGTTGTAGTGTAGTTCAATTGGGCATCATTGAGGGTCCTACTTGAGTAGTAGATCACACGCTACTTGTTAGCAATGCGTTATCCTAAAAAGCGCCTATGGCAAAATCTGAAACATCGCACATGATTTCGAACGGCTTTGACCAATCCCGGGCAGAATGATTGGTGCAGAAATCAGCTCTTTTTTAAGCTTCTCTCAAGAATTTATGCATTCATTATCAAAAGTGAAGAACACGACCTTAGCTAAAAGATTAGTCAAGCATCTAGCAATCTTGCTAAAGTTCTTGATAAATCTATGAAAGGAATCGACGTGTCCTAAGAAGGATCAGATATCCTTCATGCATTTGGGCACTGGAAGCTTGGTAATGACATCGACTTTAGCATTATCACTTCAATCTCTTTTCTTGAGATTTTATATACCAAGACAATTTCATGTTTTACCATGAAATAGCATTTATCCTAGTTTAATGTCAAACTTTTCTTGGCACAATGTTGGAGGACAAGTTTTAAATGGTGAAGATATTAATCGAATGAATCTCCGTAGATGGAGAAATCATCAATAAAAATTTCTAGGAATCATTCTTCCATGTCAGAAAAACATACTTAACATGCAACGTTGCAGGGACGTTGCACAAACCGAAAGGCATTCGATAATAGGCAAAGGTCACAAATGGACATGTAAACGTGGTCTTATCTTGTCCTCTGGTGCTATGGGAATCTGATTGTACTCCGAGTAACTATCCAAGAAATAGTAATACTCATAGTTAGCTAGATGTTCAAACATTTGATCAATGAAGGAAGAGGGAAGTGGTCTTTACGAGTGGCAGCATTAACTTTCTATAGTCAATGCAAACTCAAATCTTTGTTGAAAGCTGAAAGTACACCTAGAGGGGGGTGAATAGGTGTAAGGCTAATCTAATGACAAATAATGCGGAATTAAAAACTTAATGCAACACACTTAGTGTAACCAAAGAGTGTAGCCGAATTCCCGGTGAAGGGCTCTGGACTATCTCCTCTAAATTCCTCTAAATAAGAGTTGAAGTGTTATATGAAGCTCTCTTGGTTTAACCCAAGTATGGGCACACACAATCAATACCAAGCATATAATTATGAATGAACAATATGAATCAATGTAAGGCACAATATAAGAGAGAGAGAGAGAGTTAGAGAAAGTGGATCAAACGCAAACACAAAGATATGTTTCGAGGTACGAGCACACAACTCTACGTCCCCGCCTTCACACAGAAGAATTTTCACTATATCGTCCACACAGGACTTCCCACATAGGAAACCTCCACTGAGGATTTGGTTAATACAAACCGAGAGTACATAACTCCTCTCTCAACCAATACAACCTCTCACTAGAGGCAAGGCACAAACCAACACAATATCAACCTCACAAATGAGGGATAGGCTCAAAACCACAACTCAACAATCACCTCTACATAGAGGGATATCAAACACAACCTCTACTATCACCTCTACACAAGAGGGATATCAACACAATCACCTCTCACTAGAGGGATGTCACAAAGTAAGGAGGGTTACAACACTTGGTGGTCTCTCTCAACCACAAACCAATTTTCCCGCAAAATAGATTCTAATAGATAGGATAGATAGATAAGCTCAAGTGTGAGAAAAACAAAGAGTTTGGAAATTAAAATCACAAAGAAAAACTCTTGGGAAAACTTCTAGAATAGCTATAGAAATGAAGATCAAAGACCAATCCCAAAGACTTCTCCTTTTCTTGATTTTTCCAACCCTTTTAAAAACAAATAAAGATCAATTCTTTTGGCACAAAAACTCTTTTGAAAACTTGCTGTTAAACACTTGTAAAGATTGAAAATTTTGCTCTCTAAAAACTTATTCAAAACAGCCAAAGATATGGGGTATTTATAGCCCCAAATGAAATCTGCCCGTTGGCAGCAGGAAAGGGCAATTTTGCCCTTCCGGTCGACGGCCCGGTCGACCAGCCCAACGGTCATTTTTATGACCGTTGTGCCTCCGGTCGACCGCCCGGTCGACCAAGACTGGATACAGAGAGCAGCAGCTCTCTGCCGGTCGACCGGCCGGTCGACATGGGCCATTTCCAGATAGCAGAGCTCTCTGGACGGTCGACCGCCCGGTCGACCTGCCCACCAGCCCAGGCTGCGTGCACGTCCTGTGCACGTCGGTCGATCGGACCGGTCGACCGACTTCTGCCTCAGTCGGCCGGTCCGGTCGACCGCAGACAGCCAGGTCAGACTATTATAGGGATTAAAAACTCGGATTTTTATCTTCAATTAAATCCCATAAAATCACATAAATTTCACAAAAATCAGTTCTTATTAGATCTTTGAAAGACAATTATGTGTGACAAAAATTCAACACATATTATAAACAATTTGAACCATTTTTGTGAGATAGAAAATTTGCCTTAAACCAAAATACTTATTTTTCAAAACTTGGATTTTGAAATGGAAATCCTATTTTTCCAAAACACATGTAAATATAAAAACATGATATTTAAACAACTTTTAAGCATGTTGTATATGGATAGAATCCAATATACATGAAAGATGTTATATCTATATTTTTGACATGAAATCTAAAAATAAGTTTTGTTTAAATACAAAACTCCAAACTCGTGAAATAGACTATCAAAATAAGTTTTTCTAAATAGATGAAGCATAGATGTATTTGGAACAAATCTAATATACATTAAACCATGTAAATTTGTTTGATGCTATCTATTCATGAAAAACATATATATGAAAAACCGAAACCGATTAAACCGAAAACAAACATGAAACTTGTGTGTGTATTGTGAACTTGAGCATATCAACACTATCTAATTTTTACACAAGATCTAATATAATCTTAAACTAAACAAACCGAAGTCTTCTTGTAGAACTCCGTCTCCAAGTTGACTCGATCCAAACACGATCCAAAAGAGCTTGACTCCACCGAGTGCTACATGCGATATTAACGCTCGAGCTCTTGAATCATCATGTGAAAACTCCAAAAATACCTTTGTTGAAGCTAATCACCTACTAATATCTTGATCAAATATCTGAAAATAATATCACAAGATTATTAGTAAACTATAACTGCATGAGTTAATTATCATAAAAACTAGAGTGAAGGGCCTCTGGGCCAACAATCTTTCCCTTTTGATGATGACAAAACTCATGGAGTTATATATGCATGGATTAAAGTTAAGCTTCATAGAAGCTCCCCCTTAACTCATGCATAGCAATAAACAATAAAGATATGTAATGAATGCTCAATATATGCATAAACATGATATTTGATACCAATGAAATAAATATGCTCTTGATACCAATTTTAAAATAAAAATGTTGCTCTTGATACCAACAAAAGCTCTATCAACCAACAAAACATATGCTCTTGATACCAACAAAAGATGCTCTTGATACCAATGGTAAGAGATAACAAATTTAAACAAACATGCATATTAAACATGAAGTAAACATGCATATATAAAACTCCAAAATATCTCTCCCCTTTGTCAATTAATCAACAAAGGGGTACAAACAATAAAGGGTATAAATAATATTTTTCTCCCTTTTTACATAAATCAAACAATAAAGGTATATATGCTATATACATTCATGAAGAGGAGAGACGTGAAGTTAACTCCTCCTACATACATGCATTTATATGAAAAGAGATGAGTAAACCCTAACCACATAAAGCATAATATATAATGTATAAAAGGAGATGTGAAGCTCCTACTACACACGTGTAAGACATAAAGAAGAGCGGTCAAACTCCTCAATATGAGATACACTCAACATGAATATATATAGAGAAGATGTTAAGCTTCCCTTACATATAAGCAATACAAATCAAAACATTATGATACCAATTGAAAAATATATCAATTTAGTATGAAAGTATACATCGAAACATTATGATACCAATTTATGATATCAATTGAAAATAAACAAAACATTTTGAAGAAACCAACAAAAATTTTGATACCAATTGAAAGATATAAATATATAGGAAGTCTTGATACCAACTGTAAAAATTAGTACCAATTGAAAATATTTTACACTTTTGATACCAATTGAAAAACATAAACCAATCTTTTTGGTTAAACACTAAAATTATTTTGCAACAGAGATACCAAATAGAGAATAATATCAATTTAAAATTCTTGATACCAATATTGAAAATGAAACATATACCAATTGAAAATAATTTTCATTAGGAGCGTAGAAACCAAATAAAAACTAAGATATCAATTTTTCAACATAAAGAGTGGGAGTAAGATACCAATTGTAAACAAAACCGATTGAAAGGTAAAACATGAATTTTCTCCCCCTTTATAAAATACCAATGAAAACGATGCATAAGCTTGTATAAGATACCGATTGAAAAATAATTGTCATTAAGGACAAAATCAAGCTTAGCATAACAAAATTTGTGCTCAAAGATATAAAGATATAGTAAGCACAATCAAAAACACATATATATGTATGAAAATGTAAATACCAATCTAAATTGATATTATTTGAAGTTGAAGCATACATATATAGAAATAAATATGAGTATACAAAATAAATATCAATTGTGATACCAATTGAAAACACAATGAGAATCAAGTGTATAACTCATAAAGACCTCCCTTTCATGCACAAGTTTAAAAAGATTTTCAATTAGGCTCATAAGGCATGGTCGCCCATCCAACCGCCCATTATGGTAGTGGTTTTAAAAAATAAGTTTGAAAATAATTTTAGCATAATTGAAAACTCTACTAAATGAAGAATAACGCAACTAGTTTTATGATAATCTTGAAAACTAGTACGAAATCCTTCAAGTAAGGAATAAAACAAGAATATGTCCACAAAAATTTGAAAATCACACAATCATCAACACTCAAGGAATATAAAGCAAATATGAGACTCATGAAAACAATGTCATAAGAAAACAATAATGATGTGAGTGTACAAGTATTATGTGAAAGACATAGTCATAGAAATAGGCAATTAAGCTCAAATATGAATTCTTTACCAAAAACATGAAAATCATCAAAACTAAGAATCCTTCAAGGTATATGTATGATTTGTCAAAACTAAAGGTATACATACATATCCAAACACAATTTGAGTCTATAAAGAGATTTTGCATGAAAGGAAAATGACTCAAAGTTATACATGTATGTTCAATAGTTTTGGTAAAATTAACATATACATAAAGGGTAAACATATGAAAACATGTACAAAATAGGGAATACAAGTCAAATGTATGAATCATCAAAACTAGGCTATACTAGTACATCTAATGGGTACAATGAGCAATCAAGTGCAAACATATAATAATCAATTTGTGGCTCATTAGTTGTACAAGCATATACACAAGTTTTTAATGAAAAATTACATCTAAACATGTAATCAAAACATGAAGTGCAAAATGAAAAACATAAGCCAACATGATCATTGTGTAAATACACATGTATTAGACTAGGATATACAACATAGCTAAATTAAAGTGAGAACACAAAAATATAAGTCCATATTAAACACGGGTGTATTTCAAATACTAATCATGTATATCACAAGTCTAATTATCATGGCATTTGAATAACAACACATGCTAAAAATCAATAATGAAAGTATGTAAACTAAATGAGAGTTAGAGATCGTTACAAAACCAAGAGGGTACATCTCAATGTCTCCAAACCAAGGTGATCCTCCCTCCAAACTCTTCTTGAAAGTGATGCATCCAAAATTGTCATCTTTAGCTCGGAACGCATTCACCTCAAGGCACCATCACTCTCACGTCAAGTGAGAGCCCACACCTACATCAAATATCATAGGGGTGAATTTTGGTACCCATACTCTTTTGGGTCCATTGGGGTTAGCACCTTTCCTAACCCAAACAAATCTATTTACAAAATTTGAATCATGAATTCTATCAAAGCAAAATTTTGCAAGGTGGCCCTTACATCCACAATGTGTACAAGTGTACACATGAGCATACATAGTGTTATGACTGTGAACGTAGGAAGCATGTGTATGCCGTGATTTGTGTGTATGCAGAGGAGGAACATGTTTCATTCGAAACATAGATTCTAAACGTGTGTGGTTTAAAGCACATTAGCTCAAAGTGGAGCCCAAACAATCAACACTCTTCTTTAAAATATTTATATCATTTTCAATAATAGTAGAAGAGGTGGAGCATGCTATGGATATACTAGGTGGTGAAGCTATACTAGCATGGCAAACATGAGAATCTAAATCATTTTTAAAGAAATATTTTTCTTAGAAACCAAATTCAATTCCTTTGAAATAGAAGCAATTTATTTTTCAAAGTTTCATTTTCTTTTACAACAAAATCAAGTTTTGAAGATAAAGCCTCATTTTTCTTCAAAACAATTTCACAATCATTTTTATTTTTTTAAAATTTTATTTTCATTTAGGGCAAGTTCAAGTTGGGATTTCAATGAGTCCCTTTCATTAGAAATCTCAACCTTCTCTTACAAAGACACGTCAAGTTTTGAAATTAAATCCTCATTTTCTTTATTTAATGCAAAACTTTTCTTTTTCAAGAGTTGGTATTTTTCTAATAATTTTTCACAAACAATAGATAGTTCTTCATTTAATGCATCGGCATCAATATGATCATCGCCGGAAGAACTAGCACAATCATCTAATTGAGTTTCTGAATTTACCTCAAGGGAGTTATCCCTTGGACCATGTAGCATTGTTGTTCGGATTCTCCACTAGATTCCTCTTCCACAATGTTTGGCGTTTGTAGCGCGGGAGAGGTCAACGTGTTCCACACTGCAAAGGCGGAATCACAATGAGAAACTAAACACAAATATTCTTTACTTAATGTGCTTCTTGTTGGCCCAATGGCCTTCCACTCTAGTTTTGATGATGATCAACACTCATGTAGTTATGTTTACTAATATTCTTGTGTTTCTAAGTTTCAGATCATTAACAGGATATTAGGTTGGTGATTAGCTTCAACAAGATGATTAGAAGCTATTCATGATGATTCCGGTGCCAAAGCTTAAAGATCATACCTTTGCACTTGGAGAATCACGGAGTTTGGACCGAGTCTACTTGAAGATGAAGATCGTCAAGAAGACTTAGGTATCTAGTTTAGAGTTTGTGTTTTAGATCCATATTTGTAAAGCTTAGTTTAGTTGATATGCTCAAGTGCACAAAACACACACGTTTCATGATTTGGTTTTTGGTTTTCGTGAATAATAGATCCAAACAAGTTTACTTTATACCTATGTATATTAGATATGGTCTAGATACACATACATGCTTTAAACTTGCTAGACAAACTTATTTTGACTATCCTATTCATGTTTTGGAAAAATCAAGTTTGATAAAAATACAAGTTTTGTTTTTGATAAAATTGGCAAGACACAAAATGAATTGATATGATTGATATATGTCTTGAAATTTTTATCACAAGTTTGGTTATCAAAGTAAAATGATAAAACAAGTTTTAGAAAAAAATTTTTTAGAAAAAGAGTTTTTATTGTGATTAAAACTATTTTTTAGATTTACTGTGATTTTATGGGATTTTTATTGAGTGAAAAGACCTATTTTCAAATCCCGTATCTGTGCAGAACTGAGGACTGGCTGACAGGCCAAGTCGGTCGACCGGACCGGTCGACCGCACCATAGGCCGGTCGACCGGGACGGTCGACCGACGTGCACAAGTCTGTGCACGTTTTGGAGTCTCTGGGACGGTCGACCGGGCCGGTCGACCGAGATGAGAGTTCTGCTCTCAGGATGTTTCGGTCGACCGGGCCGGTCGACCGCTATTGCCCAACGGTCACATTTTTGACCGTTGGCGGTCGACCGGGCCGGTCGACCGATGCCTGTCAGAGCTGCCAGCTCAGCCTAACGACTAGTTTTGTATAGGGGCTATATAAACCCCATCTCTTTGGGGATTTTGGCCAAGTTTTTTAAGGAGAAAATTTTCTGGTTTCTAGAGGTTTTAAAACAAGTTTTCAAAAGTGTTTGGGGCTTTAATTCTTCAATCTTTATTGTTTTAGGTTTTTGGAAAAATCAAAGAAAAGAATATTTTGGGAGATTTGTCTTGGTTTTCATTCTATATCTTTTGGAAGGATTTTCCAAGTGATTTTCTTTGTTGCTAGTTTTCCAAACACCTAGTTTTTCACACTTGAGCTATCTTCTATCCTAAACTATTAGGATCTTGTTTTTGTGGAAAAAGATAAGAGAAAAAGAAAGAGAAGTGTTTGAGGTTGTTTGTTGTAAACCTCATTGTTGTAAACACCCTTATATTTGTGAATCCCTCTTCGATAGAGGTGATCGGGTGATTGTGTTGTGGATCCCTCTTAGGTATAGGTGATAGTGTTTGATTGTGAGCCTCTTCGGTAGAGGTGTGTGGATTGGTTGTTGTATTGGCTACGGGCCTTACCCTCGGTTGTGAGGTGGTTGTTTGAGAGAGGAGTTTGGTACTCCTAGAGTTGTAAGTAATCCTCTTTGGTAGAGGTTCCCTCGGTGGGAGTTGAGATAGTGGAAATCCTACACGGTGGTGTAGGCGGGGATGTAGAGCAAGGTGCTCGAACCTCGAAACAAATCTTGGTGTTTGCGTATTGATCCATTGTCTCTCTAACTCTCTCTCTTATTTTTGTGCAAAGCATCATATTCATATCATATCATATTTGCTTGTGTTGTGCATATTTCATATTGCCTTGCATTTATTCATATTGCTATTCATTCTTATATGCTTGCTTGATTGTGTGTACTTTATATTGCTTGGATTGCTTGTGTGTGTGTGTGCCTAACTTATACTCATCCAACAAGAGCTTCACATAGCACCTCAACCCATTTCAAGGGGAATCAAGGGGAGTTAGTCCAGAGCCTCGCAAGGGGAATTCGGCTACACTTGTTGTATTGTATTAGTTTGTGCATAATTTGCATTAGCTTCCGCATTTAGCGCACTTAGTTTGCATTTAGTTTCTTAGATTAGCACTTACACCTATTCACCCCCCTAGGTGTTTTTTACTTCTAAGTGCCGTTAGGGCTTGTGCATTGGCCTCTATATGCTTGCTATTACCAAGATAGGATTTCTTGGTAGCGGCAAGGAAAACATGCAAACCTAGGGTTTTGAGGTACATACTCATCCTAAGTTTCCACATGTCAATGTTCGAAACATCGTACATGGGAGGGGTCAAGCAATCCATGAGTGTGTGTAAACAAATAAGTGTGCAAATGCAAATATAGATTAGATAACCAAGATCTCACTCCTAGGTGGTTAAACCTAATATCATGAGCGTAGGCTCTGATACCAATTGAAAGTACACCAGAGGGGGGTGAATAGGTGTAAGGCTAATCTAATGAAAATAATGCGGAATTAAAAACTTAATGCAACACACTTAGTATAACCAAAGAGTGTAGCCGAATTCCCGGTGAAGGGCTCTGGACTATCTCCTCTAAATTCCTCAAATAAGAGTTGAGGTGCTATATGAAGCTCTCTTAGTTTAACACAAGTATGGGCACACACAATTAATACCAAGCATATAATTATGAATGAACAATATGAATCAATGTAAGGCACAATATAAGAAAGAGAGAGAGAGAGAGTTAGAGAAAGTGGATCAAACGCAAACACAAAAATATGTTTCGAGGTTCGAGCACACAGCTCTACGTCCCCGCCTTCACACAGAAGGATTTCCACTATATCGTCCACACAAAACTTCCAACACAGGGAACCTCCACTGAGGATTTGGGTAATACAAACCGGGAGTACACAACTCCTTTCTTAACCAATACAACCTCTCACTAGAGGCAAGGCACAAACCAACACAATATCAACCTCACAAATGAGGGATAGGCCAAAGCCACAACTCAACAATCACCTCTACACTTAGAGGGATATCAAGCACAACCTCTACAATCACCTCTACACAAGAGGGATATCAACACAATCACCTCTCACTAGAGGGATGTCACAAAGTAAGGAGGGTTACAACACTTGGTGGTCTCTCTCAACCACAAACCAATTTTCCCGCAAAATAGATCCTAATAGATAGGATAGATAGATAAGCTCAAGTGTGAGAAAAACAAAGAGTTTGGAAATCAAAATCACAAAGAAAAACTCTTGGGAAAACTTCTAGAATAGCTATAGAAATGAAGATCAAAGACTAATCCCAAAGACTTCTCCTTTTCTTGATTTTTTCAACCCTTTTAAAAACATAAAGATCAATTCTTTTGGCACAAAAACTCTTTTGAAAACTTGTTGTTAAACACTTGTAAAGATTGAAAATTTTGCTCTCTAAAAACTTATTCAAAACAGCCAAAGATATGGGGTATTTATAGCCCCAAATGAAATCTGCCAGTTGGCAGCAGGAAAGGGCAATTTTGCCCTTCCAGTCGACCGCCCGGGCGGTCGACTGGCCCAACGGTCATTTTTATGACCGTTGTGCCTCCGGTCGACCGCCCGGTTGACCGGGACTGGATACAGAGGACAGCAGCTCTCTGTCGGTCGACCGGCCGGTCGACCAGGGCCATTTCCAGAGAGCAGAGCTCTCTGGACGGTCGACCGCCCGGTCGACCGGCCCACCAACCCAGGCTGCGTGCACGTCCTGTGCACATCAGTCGACCAGACCGGTCGACCGACTTCTGCATCGGTCGACCGGTCCGGTCGACCGGCAGACAGCCAGGTCAGACTATTATGGGGATTAAAAACTCGGGTTTTTATCTTCAATTAAATCCCATAAAATCACATAAATTCTACAAAAATCAGTTCTTATTAGATCTTTGAAATAAAAATATGTGTGATAAAAATTCAACACATATTATAAACAATTTAAACCATTTTTGTGAGATAGAAAATTTTCCTTAAACCAAAATCCGTATTTTTCAAAACTTGGATTTTTGAAATGGAAATCCGATTTTTCCGAAAAACATGTAAATACAAAAACATGATATTTAAACAACTTTTAAGCATGTTGTATATGGATAGAATCTAATATACATGAAAGACATTATATCTATGTTTTTGACATGAAATCCAAAAATAACTTTTGTTTAAATACAAAACTCCAAACTCACGAAATAGACTATCAAAATAAGTTCTTCTAAATAGATGAAGCATAGATGTATATAGAACAAATCTAATATACATTAAATCATGTAAACTTGTTTTGATTCTATCTATTCATGAAAAACAAATATATGAAAAACCGAAAACGGTTAAACCGAAAACAAACATGAAACTTGTGTGTATTGTGAACTTGAGCATATCAACACTATCTAATCTTTACACAAGATCTAAACATAATCTTAAAATAAACAAACTGAAGTCTTCTTGATCCAAATACGATCCAAAAGAGCATGACTCCAACCGAGTGCTAGATGCGATCTTGACGCTCGAGCTCTTGAATCATCATGTGAAAGCTCCAAAATATCTTTGTTGAAGCTAATCACCTACTAATATCTTGATCAAATATCTGAAACTAAATATCACAAGATTATTAGTAAACTATAACTACATGAGTTAATCATCATCAAAACTAGAGTGAAGGGCCTCTGGGCCAACAAAAGCTAGTTTGGATCAACTCTTTGTTCTCGTTTTTCACCGCGATAGTTCAAGAGAATTCAAGTAAAGTAGAAAAGATAGATTTTAGGAAATTTTACTAAGTTTTTGAAATTGTTCTTAGGTTGAATGTTAAACCATCAAGCCAATCCAGCAAGCATAGTATAAAAATAAGTCTAAGAATTAACTTCAAAATGTAGATCAACAATCATTACCCATCCTCATGTGCCTTTAAGAACACTCGCAAAATGCATGATTTGGACTTAGGCATTCAAATGATTCAATTGGGATATTCTCATGAAAATCAATGAAAAGTACAAATAGAGAAGAGCGATTAGTGAACTCAGAAAAGAAAGATTTAGCTACTCATAGAAAAAAAAAAAATAATTATAAATTAAGCATAATATACCATCACAAACGAGATGGAGATGAAGAAAGCCTTGAATCTTGATTGATGTCACTTTCAATTTTCGACTACAACACTCTTTCTCTCTCTTACTTGTTGCTGGACTAAACTAGAATGAAAACTAGGAATGAAAATTACAAATACTTACAACTAGCTAATAATAATCCTAGTATAAAATAAAGCAAAACTTAATTCTAATTTTTCGTCTTTTCTGCCCCAAAAAAGGCAATATTTATAGCCGAAAAGGAGATGGGGGAGAGCGTCTAAAGATGGAGGCAAACGCTCCCCCAATAGGCCTAACTGAGCCGCAGAAACGTGGCTTTGGCCGCGTTTCCAGCCATATCCGGAAGGCCGTGGTTCTTTGATCTTCGATACGCTTTTGTCCTCAATTGGATTTTCAGTTTGTTCTCTGGATTTTGCGTTATCTTCGTTGATTCTTAAGCAAATCAAATGGATTTATAGAAATCCAAATTTAACCATTTTCATTTGGTGTTATCGTCTCTGATTTGCTCTGAATTGTAATTATCCCCTTAAATCTTCTATCCCAATTCTTGATTTGAATTTAAGTGGGCTTTTGGGCTCGTTTTCTCTCCTTCGTTAAACAAGGCCTACACAAATTTAGACAATAATTAGAATTAAATAGCAAAATTTATTATGAAATAAATGTGAAAAATATGACAATTAATAATGTAATATTAGTGACCGATCAACCTCATAACTACATGAGTTTTGTAATCATCAAAATAAGAAATAGGTAATTATACTATTGGGCTAACAAGTACTTGATGTGATTTTTATGTTTGAGCTTTTGAATCAACACTTGTTAGCTTCAAACTTGACTTTGAGTCTTTTGAAGAAACTAAACACCAACTAAGATATTGATAAATTATGTAACTTAAATTACACAAGATCACTAGTATTATAACTACATGAGTTAATCATCATCAAAACAAAAGTGATGGGCCTTCAGGTTAACAATCTCTTCTTTTTTGATGATGATAAAACTCATGGAGTTATATATGCATGGATCAGAGAAGAGCTCATAAGCTTTCCCTTAACTCATGCATAAACATAAACACATAAGATATTCAATAATTTCTCTCCCCTAAAACAAGCAAAGCAAGTATATATGTAAAACATAAAACATGCATATATAAACACCAAATTTCTCTCTTTTTGTTAATTCATCAATAAAAGGGTAAACAAAATAAAGTAAAGATATCTACAATATAAATTCATGACGAGGAGAGACGTTAAGTTAACTCCCCTGCATACACGCGTTACATGAAGAAGGGATTACCAAGCCCTAAACCACATAGGCATAATATACAATGTATAGACGGAGATGTTAAGCTTTCCCTACACATGTGTACGATAAAGAAAAGAGAGGTCAAACTCTTCTTTATACAATACATGCATCATAAATCTATATATAGAAAAGACATTAAGATTAACTCTCCTTGCATATAAGCAATACATCCATAAACTAAATTTTCGTGTAAACACAAATACCAATTATAAGTAAACACATTGTAAATCAATTGTAGGATGATACCAATTTAAATTAAAATCAATTGAAATCAATATATATTCCAATTGACAAAATAATTTGAAATGTAGATACCAAGATAATTTTTCTTTTAGCAAAATTGTTAAAATTTCTCTTGTTTTGTCAACAAGGATGGGAATAAAATTAAGATACCAATAAAGTCAAAGGATTTTCTCCCCTTTTTGAAACAATCATAGAACCAATGTCTAAGCTTAAAAAAATACTAATCTATTTGAAATAAAATAAAGCTTAGCATGAAACCAATTGTGGTATAAAAATATATATAGACATTGTTAAAACATACACAATCAATCATATATATTTATGTTACCAATGAAAATTTAATATCACTTGAAATTGAGGCAAACATATATAGATAAATATGAATAAGTATACAAAAATCAAATACATGTAAATCATATGTATAACTCAATTAAGCACCAACCACATGCACATGTCAAAAGAACAGTCATTTGAAATTATACAAGGCATGATCACCCAACCAACCTCCCACTAAAGGTAGGTATTTTCAAAAATAACTAGTTGAAAATATTTAAAAATAGTTTGAAAATACAAATGTAAAGAATGATTTTTAAATTCATTCAAAAATATATTACAAAAAAAAATTATATTTTAAAAGAGTACATATATAAATGCAAGAATCATCAAAAGTAGAATATATACATATAACTAAAGAAGAATTGAGTACACAAAGGATATGAATCTAGTTGGCATAAAATCAAGAGTATATCTCAAAAGATATATAAGTATATCACAAGTTCTTATAAGATTTGTATTTAAATATATAGTCAAAACATGTAAACCATGATATGCTAAAAATTATTGAATTAAAGCATATATAAATATAAGATGTATGATAGAGATAGTCATGAATATTTATAGAACTAATATTCACTTATCCAAACTAAGGTGGTTCTCCCACCTAACTCCTTGATAATGATGCATCCATTTATTTTTTATCAAGCTCCGATTACATCCACCACCAAGGAACCAAGCTCACTCACGTTTGAGAGAGCCCACACCTACATCAAATACAATTAGTGTAAAGTTTGGTACCCAAATCTTTTTGCGTTCTAAGAGGTTAGTATCACTATGAACCCAAACATTAGCATTTAAAATTTTCAGTCTATCAAAACAAAACTTGGTTAGATGACCTTTATAGCCACAATGTAAATAATGATATATGTTGTTACTTATGAGTATGATGTATATGTGCATGCCGCGGAGTATGTGCATGAACATGTGGTGCTTGTTTCTTTTGAAACAAGAATTCTAATATTTTATAGTTAAAAGCACATTGGCTCAAGGTTGAACCTAAACAATCAATCTTGTTCTTCAAAATGCAAATCTCATTTTTATCAATATATGAAGACGCAATATTTGCATGAGAAACGAAATCCTTTTCTTTGAAAATAAACTCAACTTTGTTTTCAAACGAATCATTTTTATTCAAAATAATTTCTTTTTCTTTTAAAACAAAATCAAGTTTTGAAGATATAATATCATTTTCTTTCTTCAATTTCAAATTTTTCTTTTTCATCAAATCATATTTTTCAAAAAGTGCTTCACAACACTTAGCAAGATTATCATATGATAATTTATCTTTTTTTCAAAGTTAAATTCTGAGTTTACCTCAAGGGGGTCATCCCCTTGGACCATGAAGCATAGGTGGAATCATCCTTAGATTCACTATCTAAATTCTAAGTGGTGATTTCATTACTTTCTTCTTGCCTTTCACTTTGAGGTACATATTTATGTTCTTCATTAGGAGAGTGAGTTATTCATCATCTTTCGAGATGGTTGGAGTTGTAACACTTTTCTTCTTGATCGCTTTTGGGGATCTTGAGTGCAACACCAATCTTCTTTTGTGGCTCACGATCTTTTCTTGCCTTCATCTTCATTTCATGGGTCTTCAAGTTCTCCAAGAAAGCAGTGAAGTCCATTCCTCTCTATCGTTGAGCTCTTTAAGGTGGTAGCTTTGACTTCTAAAGCTTTAGAAAGTGCTTTAATGATTTTCCCCACCTTTTGATCATTGTTGATGGTCTTACCTAAAGAAATGAATCCATTAACAATTATAGTGAAACGGGTAAGCATATCGTTAATAGATTCATTATCAAACATATAAAAGCTATCATGTTGAGAGCTACGTAAATCAACCTTAGCTTTCTTAACTTGTGTTGTGGTTTCATGAGTGGTGAACAAAACTTACCAAATATCATATGCATATGTGCAATTTATGACCTTAGAAATATTATCATCATTCAAAGGTTGTAATAATGCATAGTGGGCTTTAGAATTGACATTATATTCCTTAACGATAATTTCGGAGCATGAGTCATCATCACCCTCGGGATAAAACAAAGGGTCTACATATAGCTTTGGCTACATGACAGCCCTAGAAATTCAAGAAAATGGATAATAAATGCTAGTTTTACTACTATATGTCATGAGTGTGCAAAAAAAATAAAATGATTAATAAATATAAGGATCTCTCTACGGTGGTTAAACTGAATATCAAAAGCACCATACTCTGATACCAATTGTAATGTCACCTAGAGGGGGGTGAATAGGTGAAGTGCTAATCAAATGCGAAATTTAAAAACTATGGCTAACAAAAACTTAACACACAAATAGATACCAAAGAGTGAAGCCGAATTCCGAAGGGCTCTAGAACTTCTCTTCAAGATTCCTCTTTTATAAGAGTTGAGGTGCTTTAATAGCTCTCTTGGATCAAAACAAGTATAAGCAAACAAACAATATCAAGCATATATGAGTGTGCAATAATAACGAGGCAAGATATAAATAAGAGTAGGGTTTAGTTGAGAGATAGGCAAATACAAATACAAGGAATTTGTTTCAACATTCGAGCCACTTGCTCTACGTCCTCGCCTTCACCGCGTGAAGGATTTCTACATCTCCACAAAGAAACTTCACACCGGATATAATCTTCAATCCTCTACATAAGAGGAGGGCACACAGCTAATATCCTCTACACAAGAGTAATGCACATAACAAATACACCTCTATACAAGAGGGAAGCATAAAACAAGTTGAAGATTACACCTCTTAGTGTCACAAAGACCACAAATTAGAAATCTCACAAAAACAAGAATCCTATAAGGATAGATAAAGATGATAGCTCAAATTTGTGAGAAAATTAGGATTTTTGAAATGAAGCTCTTAAGAAAACACTTTGGAAAATATCTATGAAGATATAGAAACTTGAAGCTCAAAACTTGAATTTTTCAAAAACTTATTTTCTTAATTTTTTTCAAAACTTTAAACACAACTTTTCTCTTTAAAAAACTTTCCAAAAACTTATTGAAACTCTCTACAATGACCCCTATTTATAGGAATAGAGTAGAGATGATTGGGGATTTAATCTGGGCTTAAAATAATTAATAAAACACTAATAAATAGAAATACACCCGTTTGAGAAAAGACAAAATAGTCAAAAATAAAAAAAATCTGGTCGTTACCCAATCTGGGTACACTAGAGGTCGACCGGTCGGTCGATCGGCCAACGTCTATTTTGAAATAGCCATTATAAGCGGTCAATGGGGCGGTCGACCGTTGCCCAAAACAGAGAGATCAGAAATTGAGCTCAGTCTGGCGTGCGATCGACCGGCTAGAAGGCCAGATTTCTGGCTCAGTCAGTCGATCAACCGCTCAGTCGACTAACCATCGGCCTATGCAGCGTGCACAAGACCATCGGCCTAAGCAGCGTGCACATCTTGTGCACGCCTGGTCGACCGAGCCCTAAAATCATAAATTTTGCATTTTAAAACTCGTTTTATATCCCAATTAAATTCTATAAAATCTACAAAAAATAAGTTCTTATAAATACAAAGGAGCAAAAATATGTGTGATCAAAACTCAACATATATTATAAATATGTGAATTTCTTTTTGAGATGATAAATATAATTTTGAAAACATAAACTATATTAAAAAATTATTTTTCCAAAACTAAACTTTAAATTGAAAACATGTTTTTCCAAAACTTGTATAAATACAAAAAAATAAGTTTCTTAAACTCATTTGAAGCACCAAGATGTATGAATAAAATTCAATACACATATAAAACAATATGAACTTGTTTTTGAGAAATCAAAATATAATCTACTTAAATCAAAACGGGTTACATCGAAAACCAAAAACTATTATTCTTGAAAATCAATATGAAACTTGTGTGTTTAAGCTTGAGTAATCAAGTCTAATCTAACTTTACACAAAACTAGACATTCTTACAAACTAGAGTCTTCTTATCGATATGATCTTCTTCGCTTAACTTGATCAAAAACTCGATTCGTTTGAGCTAGACTCCCTTCTGAGTACTTGATGTGATCTTTATGATTGAACTCTTGAATCAACATGTATTAGCTTCAAACTTGACTTTGAATTTTTTGAATAAGTCAAACACCAATAAGATCTTGATTAATTTTGTAACTTAAATAATATAAGATTATTAGTACTATAACTATATGAGTTAATCATCATCAAAACTACAGTGATGGGCCTTCTGGCCAACACTTCTAACCCTAGCTATTGGTACACCAAATAGGGAAGAAGTTTACACTTGCTCTTAAATCTAGTAAAACTCGTTTGACAAATATGTTCCATATTGAAAAGCCTAACTAAACAAATCAAAACAATCAAGTCCTGCGAAATAGGGCAATCCTAAAACACCGTTATACAACTCCTAGCTATTTCAAGTCGATTGTTAGGCTTATCAAATCCAAAATTAACCAATCCAACTAATCAGGTCAGTGAAAATTATATGGGAGGTTGTCCATTTTGCAACGATCCTAATTAACTACCTTTCAGAATACCTTCATAACGCCAATTAAACTGGGATTTCAAATGAATGACTCGTCTTCCAACTTTCTTGTCCTATTGAGCTCGAGATTCTTATGGGCCAACATCTAATTGATTTTATATTAAGCTTGGGTTAATGCTGACGAAAGAAGTGATTTTTTGGTTAAGAAAGGGTGATGAAATCCCCTCCTTTATCTTGAATAATGGGTTTTGGCCTAATATGAAATGCACAAAATATGGATGCTACAACTATTTGTGATTTCTAATTATATGAATGCAAAGTTATAGGGCACTTGCCTTACTTCAGTAATCACCAACAGAATATAAACAAGAATGCCCTAGATAAAGTTCTTTTTTTTTATCTACCCAAAATTTAATGTTTTTTATATCTTTTTATCATTGTTAGAAGGGATATAGTGAATTAAGAATAATAAATATAGAGTCAAGAAAAAGATTGAGTTCAGAAAACATATCTGGGTTGTGACTGGCGGTCCTGGCAACTGACTAGCGGTCCGACTTCAGATTCCTAGTCCTAATTTCCTGTAGTCTACTCCGAAAAGCTTCCTGCAATCTTAGGTCATGTACTTCAATTATTAAAACACTAAATAAACAAATCAATCCAGTAAAAGGAATTAGAAACTTAAAAAACATCCGCCTTCCCCGGCGACATCATCAAAAACTTGATGTGAATTTTTAACGTGTTACCGCAAGCACATTGTGTCTAATTATAATACTTTGTGGGTCGAATTCTCAAGGAAGATGGCTAACTTTAGTTTAATAATCCTATTTAAGAGAATTGAGAAATAAAGAGAAGGATGTTTGTTGTTTTTAAGATTTTTAACAATTTGAGAAAGAATAAGCATCTAGTTTGAATCCATCAGATTAATAACATGAAAAAACAAGTATCAAGATTTGAATTCACTAGATTAATAATACGAAAACTAATTAGATCTATCTAAAAATCACCATTATAATTATCAATTTATTTACTTAAAGCAGATTATACATGATTATATAATAGCCTTTCAATTTAAATCAACAACTATAAGAAATACTCATCAAAATTAATTAGATCAAAACATGAGAACCCCAGATTTTTGGTCTTAAATATAGGTTATTATTTAACAATATAGTCTGTCAAAAATTTGATTATCTAAGAATTATCTTGGTTTAGACCTAGTATAATCTTGTGTTTATTTTATTGAAGGACAAAATAAAGAGATCTAGATGAGTTAATAAGTTACTAGTCTAGTTTCATATAACTTAGCTACTTTCTAAAATTTATCTACTCATAATGCAATATATATATATATATATATATATATATATATATATATATATATATATATATATATATATATATATATATATATATATATATATATATAGACACACACACACACACACTCATAATGCAATATATGGGGTTACTGTACCTCAGCCGACGGCTGAGAGAGTTTCTCAGCCGGCGGTGACGTGGCTGAATATATGCCACATATCGGCCGCAGAGTGTAGGCGCCAAAAAAATTAAAATAATCCCGCCTAAACAATCGTGAAACAAATTGACAAAAATACCCCTTTTTTACTTCTAAACTAGCATAAACTCATCCACAAACAAAAAATACCTACAGTATTTTCAGCTGAAATATATCTACAGTTATATAATTCTACTACAAACGAAATATGATATCGTTCAGCACTCCGAAGACAGACGCTGTCTTTTTTCACATGCCTTATGTAACAGAATTCTTACCATTTATAAAGTCTGCGATCGTATTCGCAGTCATACTATAATAAAACTTTCGAACATTGCGACCATCGTCGCAGAATTAATACAATATAACTTTCAATTTTATATGACGACTGCGGCACTAGTCGCAGTCATAATATAACAAAAACTTTTTTATATCACGTCTGCGACCCTAGTCGCATTCCTTATTCCCATAAAAATAACAGACGAAACATGCTATCGTTCAGCACTGCGACCTCGTTCAGAACAGCGACCAAGGTCGCAATCTTTTTTCAGCACTGCGACCAAAGTCGCAATCCTTTTTTGCATGCCTTATGTAACAGATTTTTTATAAGTTTACAAAGTAGATTAGCACTGCGACCCTGAGATCAGTTCGCGTATATCACATCTTATAAAAATACTATATTAATTACACTAAATTAAATGAAGTAATTAATATTCTATCTACCGTGATACAACAACAATCTCGAAAAAAGAGATGCACTAAATATTAATCTCGATAAAGGAAAGATGAGCACCATACGTAATTTAAAGATATAGGGAAAACATTCTATAAAAAGTTAATTTGTACTTCAGGTAGTAAACCTCTGGAAAAAAGGAACTCTTCGGATTCTCCCACCATAACTCTTCAATTAAATATTTAATTTTTTTTACCACTTCTTCCCATACTCAACTGTCACCTATAACAATTATTATTACTATTCATATTCTTTCACATTCTTTACCTTTATATAGTGCTTGTAACTAATATATTATCTCATATCTAAAAACTATATTTTTGCTCTTCCTTTTCAATTTGATTTCAAAAACTTTCAGAAAACAATTCATTATTGAATCATGTCTTCCCCATCTTCTTCCTCTGAACACTCAGATTTCAACTTCAATCGTTCCCCCACCGATCCTCTTTCTTCAGGGTATTCTAGTGAATCTGATACCAGTCTGAACTTCACTCCTTTTGACTATATCACTACATCAAATAATATTTTAACTGATCCTCCTCTTCATGAGGATGATGAAGTTTTCATGTGGGTTAGTGAGGAGGAAATTATTCCTCAGCCACTTGACAGAGACATGCTTGATGAAAGCATGTCCTCTGATGCTGGAGGCTCGCTTTCTCGACACGGATCTGAGGAAGAGCTTGATAGAGACGATCCATTCTGAGAGTTTATCGATGAACAAAAAAAACCCTCAAAAACAGGAAGATGATGAGGACGAGGAGAATGAAGACGACGAATCTGCTTATGATGGTGATGACGACGAGGATTAGGATTTCCTGATCTTCTGATATTCAACGTTATTTTGTCTTCTGTTAACAGCTTTTAATGCTCTTTTTTGTAAGGTCTCTTTCTGATCATATTATGTTCTAAATAAAATTTACTTCTATCTATAAAAAAATCTTTCATATTTTTAAAATACATAAAAAGTATGTCATATAGTTATTATTTCTGCATCTTATCTGCGATAATGGTCGCAGTACTCATATAATAATTACATATGAAACTGCGACCATGGTCGCTGTCCAGTCATAAAACAGTTTGATCGTTTGCATTCAATAAAGTTATAAACAGCTGCCATGGTCGCAGTCCAAAATTAAACTATATAAACAGATAATACTGCGAACATGATCGCAATCCTCTCAAATCAGTATATTTCACTGTATATTTCACTATATATTTCACTGTATATCACAAATTAGAAAACTGCGACTGCTGTTCTTAAACACTGCGACCAAAGTCGCAATCTTACTTCGCATGCAATTAGTAAAAAAATTCGTAGTTTATAGGCGGCTGAGACAACAGTTACAGTGAAGAGCAAACATATAAAAACATATGTAAACTGCGACTATAGTATCAGTCCTTAGTCAACGTTATTACATTTAACTTAGCAAAAAAATTATCCAAAAAAAAATGCTGTCGTGAGTACTGCGACCATAGTCGCAGTCCTTGATCGCATGCTATATGTAAAAAATAATTTTATAGTTCATAGGCGGCTCAGACAATAGTCACATTGAAGAACAAATATATAAAATAATACGTAAACTGCGATTATATTATCAGTTATTAGTCATCGTTATTATATTTAACCAAGCAAAAAAAACGTCCACGACTTGCTCTCGTTAAGCACTGCGATCATAGTCGCAGTCCTTGTCCGAATTCAATATGTAAAAAAAATAATAATTATATTACATGAGAAAAAAAGTAAACTGCTACTATATTAAAAATCAGTAAATTTCAAATCAGATAACAAAAAAATTAATAAAGAAGCATTCAAATTAGTTTCATGATTTGATAAAAAATGGTGGCAGTTTGGCCGCAGTTATTAAAGATAATTGTGACACATCACCGCAGGGGTGTTTAGTAATTTCAACTGTTTCAATAGGCGGGGCGTCCTTTCTAGTGTGGCTAATAATGTGCCACATCACCGCAGGCTGAGAGGGTCTCTCAGCCGTCGGCTGATATACATTTATATATATAATATATATATATATATATATATATATATATATATATATATATATGAGAAAAATGTATATCAGCCCGCGGGCTGAGAGTACTATCTCAGCCTGCGTTGACGTGGCTCAATTTGTCACCTCACTGACTTGCGGCCCGCTTTTAGGTAGAAGTTAAATTACCAAATACCCCTTATGATAACTTTTCCTTATTGTTTATTATTATTTTTCCCCCCTTTTATTTTTGCCGCTCTTTATAGGATATAAATTACTTTTCGCCCTATTTCTTTACCTCTTTTTTGAAAGATCTAGTTTCTCCTTTTTAGCCTGCGATAAAAAATTTTTTGAAAATATAAAATCTTTTCAGATCAATTTTTTCAGCCTGCGATAAAATTCTACTTTATAGTTTAATTTTTTTGTATATAATGTAGTCAGAGTCTTTGGTCGCATTGTACATTTAAACTGCGACCTTAGTCAAAGTCTTTGGTCGCAGTGTACATGGTTAAATGCGACCAAGGTCGCAGTGTTGTTATTGATAAAGATGGCCAGCAACTGCAATCTAGGGTTGCATTACATGGACTGCGACTTTGGTCGCAGTACGTTAAGTAATTAATTTTTTTGTATATAATGTAGTCAGAGTCTTTGGTCGCATTGTACATTTAAACTGCGACCTTAGTCAAAGTCTTTGGTCGCAGTGTACATGGTTAAATGCGACCAAGGTCGCAGTGTTGTTATTGATAAAGATGGCCAGCAACTGCAATTTAGGGTTGCATTACATGGACTGCGACTTTGGTCGCAGTACGTTAAGTAAGTGTTGTTTTATTAAGTGTTGTTTTTGGATTAAGTCATTTTTTGAATCTAAATGAAAAATGAAAAGTTGTCTGTTGTCTGATGCGACTTGGAGTCAGTCCGTGAGACGCGACCTGTCATAAAGATTTTATGAGATCTTTTAACGTCAAGTCTATGTTGA
The DNA here is from genome assembly GCA_038442645.1 of Agave tequilana. Classification (NCBI taxonomy): domain Eukaryota; kingdom Viridiplantae; phylum Streptophyta; class Magnoliopsida; order Asparagales; family Asparagaceae; genus Agave; species Agave tequilana. The sequence goes on along the minus strand of JAVJIF010025069.1, from coordinate 40,188 downwards.
CGAACCCCGCACCATTCGTTGTTTCCCGAAGCGGTTGTCCACGCGTCGGCTCTTCATTGGGTTTAGGCGTTAATGTATTTTAATGCCAAACCGGCGCTGGCGGTTGGAGACCATTAATGCCGACGATTCTGATTAATGAACCATTAATTATGGTTATTATGGGCTGCCTATAAATAGGGCTCACCCTCTCCCTTTAACAGCCCATAATTAGACTGTTTTCTTTCGAGAGCAATTGCTCTGAGAATTTCTGCCTTCTTCAGAGTCTCTAACAGGGGCCTGCCTCCATGGATAAAGATGACCCTATGGACGAACTTGATCGATGTTCGTCCACAAGGGAAGAAGTCATAGACCTCATCGTCCACAAGGGAAGAAGTCATGGTCCTCGTCGTTCACAAGGGAAGAAGTCATGATCCCTGACGAGGACTTAAGCCTCACCGAGATCTGCTCTAACTTGATGCACCATTCAAGCTTGCTGATAACGGATGGTCAGAGTGGGTATGGCGGCGGGGGATGTGGTGGATATAGTGGTGGGTAGCATACCTTGTGAGGTCTCACTCTCCCTCTCTTACCCCAGAAGTGACATCGAGAAAACTCCATGCTCACTGAATAACCTTCTGGTGAAGAGATGTTCATCAACGAAAGATCGTATCCCGACACTTTGGAGGGTCAGTTGGAATCGGAGGATTCTGCTGCCACCAGACCTCAAGAAGAAGATTGCTCTTAGTCAACAAGGGCTCTTCTTGGCTCTTTTGATGTTTAGTCTTCTTGGCTACTTTGATGTTTAGTCTTCTTTATAACACTCAATCTTATTGTATAACAGAGCGTTTTGTATCATTTTCACATGCCTGGAGATAAATGTCTGGACATAAATAAAAGACCTCAATTACACCACTGCTCTTAGTCAACAGGGGATTTTTTTGATGTTTAGTCTTCTTTGTACTGCTATATTGTAACACTCAATCTTATTGTATAAGAGATCGTTTTGTATCATTTGCACATGACTGGAGATAAATGCCTGGACATAAATAAAAAGCATATTTGTTTTTTTAATAAACTACGAACTTGGTCGCAGCCATGCATTGCAAACAAAACAACTATGACCATAAATGACACTGCGACCAAGGTCGCATAAGATACATTGCAAACAGTAACTACTGCGACCAGGGTCGACACTGTGACCAAAGACTGCGACTAAGCAACTGCTGCGGTGACGTGTCACCTCGTCGCAGTGTTGTTGTTAACCTCGTCGCAGTGTTGTTGTTGATTAAGACTAAAGACCAGCAATAGCGACCAAGATTGCAGATTATTTTTTTAAGACTGCAGCCATCAACTGCGACCAATATCGCAGTGTTGTTGTTGATTATTTATAAAGACCACCAACTGCGACCAAGGTCGCAGTGATGTTGTTGATTAAGAGTAAAGACCAGCAACTGCAACCAAGGTAGCAGTGTTGTTGTTGATTAAGACTAAAGTCCAGCAACTGCGACCAAGGTCGCAGTGTATTTATTAAGTCTGCGTCCAGCAACTGCAACCAATGTCGCAACCTTTTATTTTAAAACTTTATAAGGGTGAAGTAATATAATTATTAACTGCGTCCATGGTCGCAGTATATTCGTTTAGCGTAAAATATTTAAAATGAAGGTTTGTAACAATTGTACAGCATTTTCAACCAAGACATAGTAGTAAAAAATGTAATTCACACAATTAACTTTAGAAAACAGATTTATATATATTTAAAAAAATACAAAATACAATTTTTTTAAACTTCTAATCCTCGTCATCACCATCGTAATGAGAAAGAAGTTTGCGACTTTGGTCGCAGTACTGAAGGAGGTCGCATTGCTATACGATAGCATGTTTCCTCCGGTATTCTTTATTCTGTATTAAGTATGCGACCATGAAATATTTTTTTACTTTTCAATGCTAGAAGTCGCCGTCGTCATATAAAAGGGGTATTTTTGTCAATTTGTTTCACGATTGTTTAGGCGGGATTTTTTTTGATTTTTTTGGCGCCCACACTCTGCGACCGATGTGTGGCATATATTCAGCCACGTCCCGCAGGCTGAGAAACTCTCTCAGCCTGCAGGCTGAGGTACAGTAAGCCCTATATATATATATATATATATATATATATATATAATATATATATATATATATATATATATATATATATATATATATATATATATATATATATATATATATATATATATATATATATATATATATATATATATATATATATATATATATATATCATGAAGAAGAAGAAAACATCATAAAAAAGAACAACTTTATTGATACTTAGCTCTATTATAAATGATCTCAAAGCTCCTTGATTACAACAACAAGCTTCCACTCAGACTTTTAGAGGATACAAGTGATACCATTAGTTTAAGCCTCCATCTCCTATTTACACTCAGAGTTTGTTATAATTGTTACAAGAACTTGATTGTTAGGATCTTAATAACTGAATATCTTGAATTTATAACTGTTTGATTGCATGATCTTAATTGCAAATCTTATAGTTGCTACAACTTGATTGTAAGACCTTAACTGCAAATCTTTTAATTATAACTGCTTGACTATAGGATCTTAACTATAAATTTTGTAGTTACTGCTGCTTGATTGTAGGATCTTGAGTACAAATCTTGTAGTTACAACTGTTTGATTTACTCTCATGCAAATCTGGATCTGAGTTGATGTAGTTGGGTTTTGGGATTTGGATTTGTAAAAGTCCATCTTTTGGGTTTCTTTTTTGCTCTTTATTCAAAACCTAATTTCTACACAAAACACTAAAAATACTTGAGTAACATTATTTATGAAAAAAAAGAAGATAAATAAAAGTATAAAATGTAATAAAATAATGTCAATCAAATACCCACAAACCTATCTTTTGTTGGTTCTCGAGCAAAACAAACTTAACTCACTTTCGCAGTGATGGTGATTGCACTTAATACGTGTAATAAGAAATAAGTAATTAGAATAACAAAACAAACAAAACAAAAAAGAAAAAGATAGAAAAAATAAAAATAAAAATATTTTGAAAATTAAAAAAAGAAGAATTAGAAGAAGAAAATAAAATGGAGAAAAAAACTAAGGAAGCAATTGAGAAAATAAGAAAACAAAAAGATTTAAAAAAGGATGTGAATCAAATAAAAAAGTTGAACATATTCACAAACTATAAAAGATGAAAAAATCTAAGAAAAATTATCTAGGGTTATATTTACCATATCTAAATCAAGAAAAATCCAATTAATAATTTGATAAGATCTTGCATTTTCCAGATCAAATATTCAAGTCTTAAAGTAGAAGAATTCTTTTTTTCTTCGCTATTTGATATAGAGTTATGATGAGTCTCATATTCAAAATTGAGTTATGGCAACTTTAGTAATGGAAAACAATTGGAAAAAGAAAAAATAGTGAAAGATATTAACACCAAAGTTAATTAAATAATTCATGTACCTTCTTGACAGTACAAAAATTAATTGACTAAGTATTTGCTCATCTAATTAAAGAAATAGTCTAATCAATATGATCTTTTAGTCCTGCTCAATAGATGATCCACAGATAATGCTAAAAAACACTATTAAATATAATTTGTTGTGAAATACCAAACACAAGTCAAATACAAAATGACACAAGATAACAAAGTAGGTAGGAAATACAATTAAGTATATTAACACAAAGAAATAATTAACCTTCAAATAATATCTTAACCAAAAAATTAGAATTAGCAAAATTTAAAATATTACCCTCCAGTGAGGTTTGTGTTTCTTTTCGATCATCTTCTTCGCTTTTGATGGCAATCTACCGGAACTGGAAAAGATGACTCGGTCATCCGATGGGCTTATAGAGTGTTTAGAGAGAAAGTTTTGTAATTTGAAAGTTTCAATTCAAGTTTAAGTGAAGAGAGGAAAGGGATTTTGTTTTACTTTTTCTTTTTTTTCGTCCTTATACCTTTTTCTTCTTTCATATGGATGTAGAAGTTTCCTCTCATTTTTTTTTAAATAGAGAGACATGCTCTTTTGATCCTTAGATTTTACAAAAGAATGAGAAAAAAAATTTCCACAATTTAAGAGTTCCAATTTGAGAAAAAAAGAAATAAAAGTTATAGAGAGAGTTTCTATGATATGAGAGTTCTAATATAGTAAGACAATAATTATTAAAATATAAATTGAATTATGGAAAAATAAAAAATAGAAAAAATAGGGGGGAGACAAGAAAACATGCATGGTTTCTATTTGCTTTCTAAGAGTTATTCGCGGTTCGAAGTTCATGAAGAAATCCATCATTTTTTAAACGACGTACAAGTTATGAAAAACCTAATCTTGCTTTGATTTTTTTTTTAGGAAAATTGTATAGTGGCAAGAATATGGTCGAATCTACAGTGACTTATTTCTAAAATCTAGTTTTTAAAAATCTAAATCTAACTTTTGATCTAGTTTGAGAAATTCTTTAAAGTGATGATTGTTTTAAAAACTAAAGATCTTTAAGCATTAAAAATATGAAGAAAACAAAAAATAAAAAGGAATACTAATCTTGTGCAAAGACTAAATAATTAAGGTGATGAAAAAGAAACTAAAAGATTGAGATGAAGGGAAGAGAAAGATGAAACCCGGTGACTTTGTTCTTTATCGTCACCTTAATGTCTCCCTCCTCCAAACGGTGCTGAAATAGATGAAGTAGAAGACTAGAAACAAAAGGAAGAAGATGATATGCATGAGATTGATGAACGCATAAAATAAAATATGAAATAAAAAGAGTAAACTTGCATTGAAGGAATAATAAAGAAAGAGAAGAAATTCTTAGACTGAAATAGTGCAGATCTTTATTGATGAAGATTGAATTGAAGATTCATCATTACAATGCTCTTGATTCTCTCCAAAACTCACATTACAATCCACAAAACTCTCCTCTCAATATGTCTTACAGCCTTCTGGTCTGAGATGAGATGTCGTTTTCCCTATGCTCTACCTCTCTATTTATAGTATAAGTGGTGGATAGATTCTAAGTAGAAGTTGTGTATGTATCAAGAGATATATCTTCAGAACTTAAATTTGAACTCTAAATATTAAGATAATGTCCTTTCTCTTGACTTGGGGAGCAAGCTATTATCAACTTCTGAATTTAAATCCTCCCCTTATTGATTGTGCACATGCATTGCACATTTTGTATCACATATATCACATTTTCTTTATTTATTTTTAAATAAAACTTGCTTTTTAATGTATTTTCATGTTTAGTTGTATGTAGTGTAATTAATGAAGAAAATAGAGAGATTGACAGATTTATCCAATTAAATCCAAATAATTCAAAAGATCAAGCAAATCAAGGGGATCAATTCAAATCCAAAGATTCTAAAAGCTATCTTATCTGAAAACTGAATATATCAGATAAGATAATATCATCTAATTTCAAAGAAAAATAGATTGTTTGAAGACCCTATCGGTTTCGCTGAAGATAAATGGATATCTCATCAATTCTAAAAGACAAACTAAAAATTCAAAAGGATAAATGGATAGAGAGAAGATCAACAGATGAGATTAATCAATCATATTTGGAGATAAGGAGGATAATTTGTCACGCCTCGCTTCTAAAAATATGCTGAAGTGGAGATACGACGAGAGTCGGCGACGCATATACGCAAGGAAAACACGTATACGCGTTAAGCCTTAAGTAACCTAGAACATGCTATAAATCTAAACTAAAATAAATCAATGATTACTGCAATATCACATATAAGCATCCACACATGATATCATATAAATAAAGAACTGAAATAAAAACTGAATCGGATATAAAAGAATCAAGAAAAGTACAGAAACAGAAATAAAAGGAGGCAAGAATACCAGAATCAAATAGGGAGAAACACCAGCTCCTCGCGAAGCGTACGAGCTCAACGAACACCTGATCAATATAATAAAGCATCCAGTATCTGGAGCACAATTCAGGGTCGTCAGAAAGCGACTCAGTGAGTGTGTAAGAAAAAGGAAAGGTCGTGCATATAAACAGTGTGTACATAATCACTAAACAAGTAAGAAACAACGAAATAATAGCAATATATATATAAACAGATAACCAACTAATAACATAATAATTGTAAACAAAAAATAACTGAATAATAACATGTCTGTAGGTAAAAAATACCATGATAGAACAACTAATATCAAGATGTATAACCATATGACTCATATCATAGTAAAACAACTACTGATGTAAAAGATGTGTAACCTAGCTTATGTCACTAGTCTGGTTAGTTATTATTAACCTAACTAATGTAGTAATTGGCTGTGTCCCATACCACAACTGTTTACCCACATATCAAATAAATGTTATCGTTGTTGTAACTACCTACCAATGTAAAGCATGTGTTTTGGAAGGGTACAGTGCATGCCTGGTACCACGTCTAACATTTCTAGCACTGAATCAGGACGGACCACAAGGCCTAATAACTGAAGACCAAAGCCCCAAACAAAAGAGTAACTGGTGTGGTGCCGTAGTTCGGGCATAACCCTAATAACTGAGAATTAAATAACTGAAAAACTAGGTAGTCAGTACTACTTAGGATCCCCATGGTTGGAACCTAAACTTGGTATACCATACCTAATCCTTCTAAAATACACGACATGCATCATCAAGCAATTACCCTTATTCTGCGGGTTATGATGTCTTTTATTAACAAATAATAATATGAGTTATTATTAAATGGGATTTAGTGTCCTGATATCTCCAACAAATGACGATGTCAATAATAGCTGATAACTGAACAACTGATAACTAACAACTGATAACTAGCAACTGAATAGCTATTAACTGACATCAGATGGAGAATGATTGGTCGCGAATGTTGCATATTTAGTATCATATTTTCATACTTATTATAGAATAAAATATGCATTGTCCTAATTAAATGTTTAATTTATTTGCAGGCCCATTCCTTAAGGAGATGAAGAGAAATGAGCCCAAAAGCCCACCAAAATTTTGAATTAAATCAGAATTAATTCGAGCTCAGTGAATCAGGGCAAAATCAAGAGGTTGAAAACCGGTTGAGGAGAATCCTCTCAGAATCGATCGGTTAAAACCAAGAATCAAAGGCCATTTCGTCACAATCCTGGACTCAAACGAGAAAACCAACTGAAGATAAAAGCAGAAGGAAAAATCAGGGAGACCCACCAACAGGGTGTGGCCACCGGCCACACCCTGGCCGCGAAAACGCGGCCAAAGCCGCGTTTTTGCGGCTTGGTTAAGGAGTTAGGGGGAGCGTTTGCTCGCCCACTCTTCCAGGGATCCTGTAGGTTGGGTTTTTGCCTATAAAAAGCCAGTATTTGCACTGAAAAAGGGACGACCATGCAGAGATAGGATTTAGTCCAGTTTTCATTCTTTGTAGTTTAGGTTTTTCTTTTCTTTTTATGTAATTTTAATTTGTATGTAAGCTTAGGTTAGATGAAGATTCATGTAAGTAAGAGAGAGAGGCTTATGTTGAGAGTGACACCGATGTACCCTCCTCCTTTCTTCCATTGTTTCTGCAAGAAATAAAGGTAAATATTTTTTTATGTTCGCCTCTTTACTTTTGTTTTCTTTTTCCTTCTCCTCTTTCTACTTCACCTCTTTTGGTTTTGATGAGAATGCAAGTGAATCCAGAAGCATAAGTATAACAACGTTTTTGTGAGTGCCAACGATACTTCATGAAGATGTTCTCCTCCTCAAGATCCGTATCACTTCATTCTTGCTCGGCTTGATGATATAATGCGAACGGGAACTGAGCTCGATCCTATGACTTATGCGTTGAACGCCTCCGAAGCAAGGTAGAACATGCAAGGGTTCCAGGTAAGTCATCAACCAAACTAGGTAAGTACTTCTTTAATCTTCTTTCTTTTCTTTTATTTCTTAGTCTAGATCACCAACACAATTTCTTTCATCACTTCTTTTCCATTTCCTTGTAAATAATCATTCTGGTTTTCTCCACCTTCCATTCTACCGCTTTCTTTTTAACTTTAACCTAACTCTATTCTTTTTCACTTTCATTTCTTAAAACAAAGAAGAACTTCCATTTTTCTTCACAAAGATTTCAATAAAAAAACCTTGAACGCTTCTATCGCAAACCCTCCTTGTGGATCACGACCCGCATAGCCACTTGCTATCGCGGTAAGAATTGAGCACTTGCACATCTTTTTTTCTAAATCTAAAATTCTGTATTTTGTGTGCAGGTTTAACCTCAATCAAATTTTGGCGCCGTTGCCGGGGAGGGTAACGGTTTTTATTGAAATCTGATTTTTATTGAATTTTTAGAACTAAAACGAATTTTCTTCTCTGTTGCAGGTTATAGGGCAAGCAAAGCAGGAAAAAAAATTGCAGAAACATATAAGTGGTCTTGGGCCTCTGTTCCAGAAAACAGAGACCAAGTACCCTCTGAATTGCCGCGTTTGCTCGGCTTTAGCCGCGTTTCCGCGGCAAGGAAGAGTTCACTACTAACTGTCTTTTTTGCAGGGCTGCTAGCTTTGCAAAAATTAGAGTTTTTGTAAACTTATTTCTTATATGCCATCACATAAGCCTGCTAATAAACCAACAGTAAAATATTTGTTGAAAAAGATAAAAAATTGATTAGACGTTTGCATTTTAGGCACGTGTCTTTTCAATTCATTTACTTTACTGTTGAAGAGTGCTGGAGCAAGGTACGTTCGCATTGCATTTAGAATAGGACTCATCTCTTGGTTGATTTACATCGCTTTGAGTGAATCTTATTTGCATATCTTGTACACTTGCACAAACTGATCTTAAGGGCACTACCCCATAACAAGATAAGGTGGGGATTTAATCACCCTTCCTTGGCCCAAAAATCAGATTCCAAGCACTCACTAACCCGAGCCTAACTAAAAATGAGTAGACGTTGACCCTAGGAACATCTCGGACTCAATTAGGAGATTATCCTAAGGGGGAAAGGTGTTGGAATTTGACTCCTGCCAAATCAGTGTCTAGGAAGGGGATTAGGGGCCGAAAGCCCGAAGATTGGTGGTTATTTAATTAAGGACGTCTTTGACGGAAAACCTCCCACCAATCTTGCCCTGACCTGGCTGATTAGCTTGTGATCAAAGTCTGCATTCTACCTCCCGTGGACAGTCTAACCAGTTAGGAGTCGTCTAATAACTTAGTTTAGAATTTTTTCTTATTGTTTGCTTATTGTTTGTTTTTTCTTTCTTTTTGTTTGTATTCTATTGTGTGATATGGCTTATAATAATAATTTTTTCAACTTTAATAGTAATCCATATTACATACCGACTTCTTTTTCGGATATTACCAACCCGGCATATCATAACTTTAACCAACCTAGTGTGCCGGATTGGTCTTATCCGAATCAATATAACCCATGTCCCCAATCTTATAACCATAATTTTCATGTTAATTTCAACTCTTCACAGAGTCAATGGGGATTCACCTCCCCCGAGTCTAATTTTCAACCAGCTTGTCCTCCTTCTCCACCTAGTCCACAATATTTTCAAGAATCATACTCAGTTCCACCAGTCCAAAATAGAAAACCATCAATTTTGGAAAGGAGTATGCGTGAGTCCAAACAAAAATCACAAAATCTGATGGACTCACAATTTCACCACCAATTCCTAGACAACACTTCATCTTTTCATCAAAACAATGAACCCATCAACTATAAAAAGATGCTTGAAGCCATGACTCAGGCTCAAAACGCTCGTAATCGTGACATAGATATGATGGTCCAATCTCTACGTTCCCACCGTTTGACCAGTTCTGATGTCACTAACCATCCTGTTAGAGCCGATGAGTCAGGTTGTTTTGGAAATCAAGGTTCCATTTCAGAACAATCATTTGAACTTGCCCAAACTCCAAATTTTGAAAAGAATATTAACAGTTTGGCAAGTTATCCTTTTCCTGAAATCGAACTTGAAAATGAATATGATCATGAATCTCAACTTAGTGATTCAATTTTACTTCCTGATTCAATAATGACTCCGGTGTCTTCACCTGATTTCAATCTTTTTCCTGAGTCAACATTGAAGCCTGTGCCAATTCATAATGAAATTGAATCACTCATTCTTGATGATCATATTGAACTTGACCAATTTTACACTTTTGAAAATCCTATTGACAAATTGGCAAGTTCTCATTTTTTTGATATTGAACTCAATGAGATATGTGACCTAGATTCTCAAATCTGTGATCCAATTCAACTTTCTGAATCAATATTGACTCCTGTTTTGTTACCAAACTTGAGTAATATTTTAGAGTCAGTTTTGATTCCCCCACCTATCATTCCTGAACTTGAATCACCAATATTAAGTCACATTCCATTGTTGGAAAATAAATGTGGACTTGAGTTTCACTTTCTTGACTTGGACCCACTTCCTGAACCAATCTCGACTCTTGAGCCTTTACTTGACTTAAGTCATCTTCCTGAGTCGGTATTAGTTCCTATACTTCCTAAGTCCAAGTCAATCATTCTATCATTTCATACTCCATTTTGGGACAAGGTGGTTGACAAATTTGACTCCAAAATAATTATGGAATTTGAAAAATAGATGGGGTCAAATATTTAATAAAATCCTTCATGGATACATCATTTTAATGGGTTATATTAAAGAAATTTCTGGTGGTTCCTCCGAACCCAATGAAAAGTTGATTGGGCCGCATTTCGTGGACCAATCAGACCACCTCCGGAACCACCACCTTAAGGTAACATTTTCCTTCCCTTTCGTCTTTTTCATGCATCTATGCATTAATTCATACATTGAGGACAATGCATGAGATAGGTGTGGGGGAGGGTCTAACATAACTTAGTTTTTCTTTTTATTAAAAAAAATAATTAACATTTTCTTTACTTTTAAAAACTTTTTGAAAATAGAAACAATATTTTGACATATTTTTTGTAAGAAATTAAATTAATTTTAAGGAATAGGAAAATCCAAATTAGGATTTCTTATACTTGGTCAAAATAAGATTATTTGTTTGATTTTTAGGGTTAGGAAGAAAATTTGTCAAAGTAATTTAGTCTTGATCTTTACCTTGATAAAATATGCACACTTCATACACTTACACACTTAGGGTTCAAAAACAAAGATTCTTATGCCTTATAAAAATAAAAAATAAAAAAAAGATAAACAAATCTAATTATTGATTAGCTAGGTGCTTTGGCCTAAGCAAGCCTTAGTATTTATGCGAAAGATGATTAGATAAGTTAAAATATAATATATATATATATATATATATATATATATATATATATATATATATATATATATATAAATCCTCTGATTTAGCTGGGTATTTGTGCCTAATAAAGCATAAGTGTTCACGCCTAAAAGGGGTCATATAATAAAATCCTTAGTTTTGTGGTCTTATTTGCTCGAGTCCTTAAGTCCTTGGGGTGTTTTCTCACCCGGTGCCCTAAGACCGTTTGGTTTGGGAGTCATCGATTAAAGGCTCGTTACATGGGCAGATTAGAAAGCCTAATAGAACTAAGGAATAATACCACCAAAAAATATATATATGTATAAATAAATAAGGCATAAGAGTTAGAGTTAATGAACCCTGAGTCAAAATTTTCACAATCACAAGGTGCATATGACTTAGGGTAAAGTAATAGACTAGATGAGAAGTACAATTTAACTCCTTACTTTGATTGATAACAAATTTTTGAATAGAGACTAAGTTTAGGAATGAAAATTCGGTTTTCCTATAACTTATAGATTACTTAAATCTTACAATTATATTTCAAATATTTTTCTCTTTCAAAATGATTTTCGAAAATACTAACTCTTTGTTTCACTTTCTTTATGGATTTTGTGGGTGCAATCCGCTGAAAACCCTCACGAGACAAAACTCGTCCTCTAGGGAAACCTAGAGGTTTAACGGCTTGTTGCACATGCTCAGTGCAATCGCGTGACCTGCGAAAGTGGTCTAATAATCCTTAATATAGTTTAGTTGTTTTGCTCGAGGACGAGCAAAGATAGGTATGGGGGTGTGATTGGTCGCGAATGTTGCATATTTAGTATCATATTTCCATACTTATTATAGAATAAAATCTGCATTGTCCTAATTAAATGTTTAATTTATTTGCAGGCCCATTCCTTAAGGAGATGAAGAGAAATGAGCCCAAAAGCCCACCAAAATTCTGAATTAAATCAGAATTAATTCGAGCTCAGTGAATCAGGGCAAAATCAAGAGGTTGAAAACCGGTTGAGAAGAATCCTCTCAGAATCGATCGGTTAAAGCCAAGAATCAAAGGCCATTTCGTCACAATCCTGGACTCAAACGAGAAAACCAACTGAAGATAAAAGCAGAAGGAAAAACCAGGGAGACCCACCAACAGGGTGTGGCCACCTGGCCACACCCTGGCCGCGAAAACGCGGCCAAAGCCGTTTTCGCTGCTTGGTTAAGGAGTTAGGGGGAGCGTTTGCTCCCCACTCTTCCCGGAATCCTGTAGGTTGGGTTTTTGCCTATAAAAAGCCAGTATTTGCACTGAAAAAGGGACGACCATGCAGAGATAGGATTTAGTCCAGTTTCATTCTTTGTAGTTTAGGTTTTTCTTTTCTTTTTATGTAATTTTAATTTGTATGTAAGCTTAGGTTAGATGAAGATTCATGTAAGTAAGAGAGAGAGGCTTATGTTGAGAGTGACACCGATGTACCCTCCTCCTTTCTTCCATTATTTCTGCAAGCAATAAAGGTAAATACTTTTTTTATGTTCGCCTCTTACTTTTGTTTTCTTTTTCCTTCTCCTCTTTCTACTTCACCTCTTTTGGTTTTGATGAGAATGCAAGTGAATCCAGAAGTATAAGTATAACAACGTTTTTGTGAGTGCCAACGATACTTCATGAAGATGTTCTCCTCCTCAAAATCCGTATCACTTCATTCTTGTTCGGCTTGATGATATAATGCGAACAGGGACTGAGCTCGATCCTATGACTTATGCGTTGAACGCCTCCGAAGCAAGGTAGAACATGCAAGGGTTCCAGGTAAGTCATCAACCAAACTAGGTAAGTACTTCTTTAATCTTCTTTCTTTTCTTTTATTTCTTAGTCTAGATCACCAACACAATTTCTTTCATCACTCCTTTTCCATTTCCTTGTAAATAATCATTCTGGTTTTCTCCACCTTCCATTCTACCGCTTTCTTTTTAACTTTAACCTAACTCTACTCTTTTTCACTTTCATTTCTTAAAACAAAGAAGAACTTCCGTTTTTCTTCACAAAGATTTCAATAAAAAAACCTTGAACGCTTCTATCGCAAACCCTCCTTGTGGATCACGACCCGCATAGCCACTTGCTATCGCGGTAAGAATTGAGCACTTGCACATCTTTATTTCTAAATCTAAAATTCTATATTTTGTGTGCAGGTTTAACCTCAATCAGAGAATACTAGAGATATAGAGTCATTAGTCATAACTGGGTCAATTACAAGATCAAGTCCAATCTCAGGTATACTACAACTAATCCAAGGTCAAAAGTGGCAAATAGCAACACATGAAATGACGTAGAAAAACACTCATATCAACTATATATTTAAGGTGAAAGCTTATTTATGTCTCATGAATGATACATGTAATCAAACTGGTAAAATAAATCAGACGGTCACATGAAATGATAAGAGTAGCATGTAAATGTATACCGACAACAATAAAAAAGAAATACACAAGAACAAATACTCACATGAAATGACATTTTTAGATCTAAATCGCTGTTTGGTCTTCACTACATGAACTTTACGGATCTACGAATCATCCCATTGGTCGGTCTTCGAATCGCCTGTGATTAGGTCCGCAACGAGCACAACTCTGAATCTCTTGTTACTGAGTTCGGATCACACGAACGAGTCTGAAACGCTATACCATGCAACCGAACACATCGATATGAAGGGGATCAATACACACACATATAATACACTCACATATGTACCCATACACGCACGCCACATGTGCATACACACACAGGTATACCAAAATACATACATATATGTGAGTATACAAGTACACACTCACTATATATATACATATACTAATATAAATACATACATACATTCTATATACATACACTTACATATAATAACGCACACTAGTTAATAACTCCACACATAATTACACACTACACATGTTTTATTAATACACATACCCAAATAAATATATAAGCATGCACATTTAACACCCACACACACAATTAATTATACACTAACACACATATATGACAAATTAATTACACACACAATACAACATAATACATTAAACATAAAATGAAAGAGAGGAAGGGGAGAAGAACTCACGGCAAGGAGAAGAAGCGGCGATGGTCGAGATTTCCACGGGTGATGGCGGAACTCGCGGAGAGCGTCTACGGCTCGAGGATCTCGTCGGGAAGGGTGAGGGTGTGTTCGCGCTCACCGGCGGCGATCACGGTGAACCATAGAGAAGAGGAAAGGGGGAGATGGATTTAGGTTTAGGATTAGGGTTAATGTGATGATTATATATAGGAGATAACATAGGGAGAGAGAATTGGGTATTTGAGTAATGGGTAACGGGTTAACAGGTATGGGTAAAGGGATCATGGCTAATGGGTTTAGGATAAAGGGTGTTGGGTAAAGAGTAATGGGTTGATGAAAAAGAAATAGAATAATAAGAAAAAGGAAAATGAAGTAAAACAATGTTAATACTAATAATATATATAATAATACTTAACACTAATAATAATGATAACAATACTAATAATAGTAATAACAACTAATAATAATAGAAGCAATTAACAATAATAACAATAATAATAAATTACAATAATAATAATAATAATATTAATAATAATAACAATAATATTAATAATACTAATTCACAACAATAGAAATAATGATAATAAATAATAATAATAGCAATTAACAATTATAACAATTATAATAATAATAATAACACTAATAATAATAATCATAAATATTAATAACCATGATAATAGAAAAAAATATTATTAGTAAAAAAATGCTAACGAGTAATAATGGTAAATATACAAGCCAAATTATCATTTAATATCTTAAAAATAATTGTACATTTAATAATAATAATAATAACTATAATTCAAGTTAATTAATATAATAATAAAATAATTAGTAAACAAATTAAATACTTTAGAAAAATAAAAATACAGAATTACTAACTAGGGATATTACATTCTACCCACCTTACAAAAATTTCATCCCTGAAATTTCAATAAGGCGTGGATAGTACAAAGAAATCAAAATCAATAGAGAAAATATCAAACATCTATGTCGCTTCTCTGCGCATCATAAATCCACCACGCTTTCACTGCGCTACTCTAAATTCTGCTATCGGCTTCAACATAAAGTAACCAATCCTAAGAGACAAAGATCAGGATAATAGAATCAAGAATAAAGATAGAAATCAAGATTGATCCTGAATTACTCCACCAGAAGAGATGTAAGAAGGGAGATCGAAAAATCAAAGATATGGATTTCCAAAGAGAGGACAATCAATTCCAAATGGAGTCAATGTCATAGCATGGATAGTATATGCATATTGCAGTGTAACTATAGCTCATTTCAAGTTATCAGTATAAGTAGGTCTTCTTGCGAATATCAGAAGTTAAAAGGTCAACATCGCAAGTCGAAAACCTAGGCTCTGATACCAAGAAAACTCTGTCACGCCCGTTTCTCAAAATACGCTGAAGCGGTGACGTGACAAGAGTCGGCGACGCATATTGCAAGAAAAATACCTCACTTATACGCGCTAAGCCTTAAGTAACTCAGAACAAGCTATAAAGCTAAACTATAATAAATCAACGATCACTGCAATATCACATATAAGCATCCACGCATGATATCATATAAATAAAGAACTGGAATAAAGATTGAATCTGATATATAAGAATCAAGAAAAGTACAGAAACAGAAATAAAAAAGAGGTAAGAATACCAGAATCAAATAAGGAGAAACTCCAGCTCCTCGCGAAGCGTACGAGCTCAACGAATACCTGATCAATATAATAAAGCATCCAATATCTGGATGTGCAAATTTAGGGTCCTCAAAAAGTGACCCAGTGAGTGTATAAGAAAAAGGGAAGGTGCTCGTGCATATAAACAGTGTGTACGTAATCACTAAACAAGCAAGAAACAACAAAATAATAGCAATATGTATAAATAGATAACCAACTAATAACATGATAACTGTAAATAGAAAATAACTGAATAATAACATGTCTGTAGGTAAAGAATACCGTGATAAAATAACAACTAATATCAAGATGTATAACCATATGATTCATATCACAATAAAACAATTACTGATGTCAAAGATGTATAACCTAGCTTGTGTCACTAGTCTAGTTGGTTATTATTAACCTAACTAATGTAGTACTTGGTTGTGTTCCATACCACAGCTGCTTTCCCATATATCAAACAAATGTTATCTTTGTTGTAACTGCCTGCCAATGTAGTGATGTGTTTTAGAAGGGTACCGTGCATGCCCGGTACCACGGTTTAATATTCCTGGCACTGAATTAGGACAGACTGCAAGGCCCTAATAACTGAAAACCACAGCCCCACACAAAAGAGTAATTGGTATGGCACCATAGTCTGGGCATAGCCCTAATAACTGAGAACTAAATAACTGAATTACTAGGTAGTCAGTTCTACCTAGGTTCCCCATGGTTAGAACCTAAACTTGGTATATCATACTAATCCTTCCAAAATACACGGCATGCATCATCAGGCAATTACCTCTGTTCCTCAGGTTATCATGTCTTTTATTAACAAATAATAATATGAGTTATTATTAAAGTTAATTTAATGACCGGATATCTCCGACAAATGACGATGTCAATAATAGCTGATAACTGAATAATTGATAACTAACAACTAATAACTAGCAACTGAATAGCTATTAACTGATATCAGATGGAGAATACTAGAGATATTGTTGGCCCAAAGCCATTAGCCCTAGTTTTGATGATAACAAAATATATGTAGTTATGTTTTTTAATAATTTTGTTTAACAAAGTTTTAGGTTAACTATTTGTTGTATTTTGGCTCCATCACAAGACTCACACATTTAGAAGCTAAGAAGATGTAGATCGCAGAGTCTAAGCACATAGAAGAGCTCAAGGATCAGGTATACTAGAGAAGACTATATCAAGCTTTGTATTTTTACTTTTTGTATTTTTGGTAGGATTTATAATCATTTGTTAAAACCAATATGATATAGTTGATAGCTTTTGGGATTGACACACACACATATTTCATACTCCTTTGTATTTTTAATGAGAGGTCATAACTATACTCTTTATCATTTTCAAAATCGAGTTTCGAAAAAATAAGTTTTGGAAAAATCGAGTTTTCGATTTAGAAAAGTACTTTTTACATAATATGGTTCTAACTTTATTTTGTGTTAATCTATGATCACACACTGGTTCCTCAAGTCCAAGAACTCTATTTTGTGTTGAAAAATCAAAAGTTATCTTATCGAAAAAAGAATGGCTTCAAGAAGATTTCCATAATCTGCCTTTTGCCCATTGTCGGTCGACCGACCGGTCTGCCGTAGGCAGAGAAATTTCTTTGTCGGTCGACCGAGTGGTCATCCGATATGCACCAAAGTGCATTTGTGCACTTTGGTCGACCGGAAGGTCGACCGACTGCAAGAGCTTTACTCTCAGTTGGGTCCGGTCGACCGACAGAGAGTTTGGCTCTCTGGTTGGGAACTACGGGCGACCGTCCGGTGACCGCTATCCCCAACGGTCAAAAATTTGACTGTTGGCGGTCGATCGGTCGGTCAATCGATAGAAGACTTTTCTTCTGTAACTTTTCTCAATGGCTATATTCTGTTTTGTCTTTTTCTGTGTCTTTTCCCAACAGCTCTTTTGGTTTTCTACTCATGTTTTCATCCCCTATAAATAGTGGGACTGTGAAAAAACTCAATAACAAGATTTCTAAAGCTTAGATCATGTTTTTACAAGTTTTAGCCTTTTCATAAAAGATTTTATTTTGAGCCAAATTTCCAAACTCTTGTTTTTAGCTTGAGCCCTCCCTCTAAATCTCTACAAGCTATTTTCACTACACAATCTCAAAGAGTTTCAGTTCCTCATCTTGGTTATAGGATTGTGCTTGTGAGCCATTTGTGATCAAGTATAGATCACCATTTTTCTTCTATTGAGAAGTTGTAGAGGTTGCAACCTCAGGTGAGCTAGTGAGCTCCGTGTTGGTGTTGCGGCATCGCGAGAGAGGACTTATGAGTCCATTGAATTCTAGTAAGAACTTGTAATGGTTGACGATCTAGTGAGATCGATCATAGTGGAAACCCTTCATAGTATTGAAGGCAGGGACGTAGAGCAGTGGCTCGAACCTCGAAACAAATCATTGTGTTTGCGATTGCTTACTCTTTCTCTCTTCACTCTACTCTCTCTCTCTCTCTTTAATTACTTGCACTCTAATATTTTTTATTTATTTGTAAGTATTTCTTAGTTGTGATTGATATTTGCTAGGTTGCTAGCAAGTAATTTTTTAATTCCGCATTATTTGCATTTAGTAAGGCCATCACCTATTCACCCCCCTCTAGGTGATTTACAATTGGTATCATAGCCTAACCCTAGTTTTGGTTTAACCACCTTAGGGAGATCCTTTCATTTGGCTATATTCATTTATTGCATTTGTTTGTGCACTTATATTTGTTTTCATGGCATCACACGACTTCTCTAGCATCAAGTCCCCACCCAAATTTGATGGGTTAAACTTCCCCATTTGGAAGGTCAAAATGAACCTATTCCTTAAGTCCCTAGGAGTTAGAGTTTCCAAGGCCATTATCAAAGAATTTGTTAAACCTCACGGTGACGAGGATACATGGTCCGAAACAACTGCTAAGGAATATGAGGCCAATGCTAAAGCCAATATGCACTTACACAAGCATTAAATGATGATGATATTTCTCGTGTAATAAATTGCAAGTCCGCTTTGAGGTTTGGGATGATCTTATCATTACTCATGAGGGGACGTCGCAAGTCAAGAGATCTAAAATTGACTTGCTCCATTCTCAATATGAAATTTTTATATGCTTGAAAATGAAAGTATAGATAAGATGCTCCCTCGGTTCACCAAAATCACTAATGATTTATCTTCTTTAGGTGACACCATTGACAATGACTAAAAGATCCGGAAGGTCATTAGAGCTCTTCCCAAAGCTTGGAAGTCAAGGCAACAACCCTCAAGGAGCTCAACGATACAGAGGAGATGGATTTCTCCAGCTTCATTGGAAATCTCAAAATCCATGAGATAGAAATGAAGGTGAGTGAAGAAAGGGAGACTCCAAGAAGAAAGCGATAGCTTTCAAGGCTACTCCATCATCCTTTGATGAAGAATAATCGTCGGAAGATGGTAAATAGAATTTTGCCATGCTGATTAGAAAAGTAAGCAAAATATTTTACAAGAAAGGAAGACAAAGTAACTTCCAAAGAGGAAGGCATCAAGGAAAATTTGAAAGGAAGAAGGAGGAGACGGGTTCTTGCTTTTATTGCAAGAAGATGGGCCATCTAATTGTGGATTGCCCCTCACTTCAAGCCACTACCTCCAAGAACGTGCATAAGAAGAAGAAGGCGATGGTAGCCACTTGGGATGATTCAGAGACAGATTCCAAAGAGAAAATTGATGCCGCACACGTTTGCTTCATGGCAAACGGAGAGGAAGCGTCCATGATAAATCTCGAAACCTCTTTAGAAGATAATGACTTAACTATGGATGAACTTTCACAATTTTTTGAAGAATTACAAAATAGGTATGAAATTTCTCTTGCACAAAATAAAAAATTAAAAAAGGAAAATGTTTTTCTAAAGAATAAGCTAGAAATTATTTTAAGAGAAAAATGACTTGTCCATTTCTTCTGAGAAAATGAAAAAGAATTTTGATAAATACAAACTTGTTTGTAAGGGTAAAAGCCCAAATATTACTTTTAACAAAAATTAATTTTTGAATATCCAAAAAACTGTTTTGGATACCACATTGAAAAAGTGTACTTTTGATATGAACAAATTTGCATCTATGTTTCCAAAGGAAAAAACTCAGAGGAAACATACATCTCATTCATCTAACACACACCATGAAATACATGCACACACACATCAACATAAGCATGTTTTCATGTATGGCAAAGTGTACACATGTGCACATTGCGGCCGCAAAGGCTATTTAGCAAAATTTTGTTATGCTAAGTTAAGTATACTTAAATAAAATGTTTGGGTTCGAGAAATTACTAACTCTATAGGACTCAAAAAGATTTGGGTACCAAAGAACACACCAAACTTGATTGATACAGGTGTGTCCTCCTCCAAGACATAGGAGGAGATGGTGCCTTGGTGGTGGATGCATCGAAGCTCAAAGGATCAACCGTCACCTTGCATCGCTATCAAGAGGCACCTATTTTGGAGATTTCCCATGGTTTGGTAACTTCTCCAATTAAAAATTTCATTTCTAGCGAGATCTATGTATGCATAGGATTAGCTAGTTTCCTTTTGTGGAAATATGCTTTAGTTGTATAGACATGCCCATTCTTATTTTTGGATCTTGCCTATAATTGAGCTAGTTTATTAACTTTGCTTTATTCTTTACTAGCCCATGATTTGCTTGCCTTTGTGTAGAGTATTTTCCCTTACTCACTTGGTTGATAGATATCTTTGGATGTGTGTGTGTGTGTGTGTGTGTGTGTGTGTGTGGTGTGCTTGTATGTTGTCAATATATCTATCTTGTGTTTGTGTATTGTATTTAAACCATATTTAAGCAATAAATCAAGATAGCAATTGCGCGCCTCAACTCTTATCTAGAAGAATGATGAGGAGAAGTCCAGAACCCGTAAAAGGTATTCGGCTTCAATATCTTGTTTTAATAGCTTAATATATGAGTTAATTATTGAAAAATATATTGTTATTATAACAACAATAAAATAAAAATAAAACATTTCATGTGTTTTTCATGCCTATAATATTCTGGTATTATTTCCTTATTTTATGTGTAAAAATATACAAGTAAAGATAATTTCTCAAAAGCCCTAATATCCTATTTTTTTTAAAACTGTTTCTGGCCTATCCCGGACCGAGTTGACCTGGCATAAGTCTAGTCGACCGAGCGATCGACTGAAGGAGCCTGGTATACAAAAAAAATTTGTCCTAAAGTCGGTTGACCGGCCAGTCGACCGACTGTAACCGAGATTGCTCTCGGTTAGACCCTGGTCGACCGGGCAGTCGACCGTGAGTCAGGTCCGGCTGTGGTTTACCCGTTTTAAAAACCCTAAAACCCCAAATTTCTCTTATTCTTTCTTTTTCCACTGTCACTCTCTTCTTCCTCCCTATTTTCCCCCACCCCCCTTCACTCTAATCCTCCCAAATCACCTCTATTCCAAAATCAAACCCTAAAAATTGGTTGAATCTCTCTTCAGCACTCCAAATCTGTTTTTTTCAAGAAGATTTTTTTATTTTCAAGGTATAACCTCTCATCTCTCTAAATCTTCTTGATTTCATAGTTTTTCTAGTAAATCTTTCTATATTTTGGGCCAAATCTTTGTTTGTCATCTCCAAAATGTCAAAAAGGGCTAAATCTGAGAAGGGTAAACAACCTGAATCATTCTCCAACCCTTTTATTTCTCAAAATGTCTCTCATAGATTTTTTACAATTCATAACAAACATGTTATCTTTGGTAGAACCGTGGTGCTCGCTGATTTTGAGCACCTAAATCTAGCTACCATCTTGAACACAAGCTCTCTTGAACATCTTGTTACCATTAAAGAACCTATCTATTCTGAGCTTGTACACTACTTTTACTCTAATCTGACATTTCAAAACAATCACGTCAGATCTAGGGTTCTGGGAAAGGACATAAATATTTCTCTAGATCAATTTGCCCATCTGCTACACCTCTTCTGTAAGGGTGTAGATATTTATAATGTTGATCTTCATGAGTTTGATTATCCTGACGGTGAATCTGCCCTCACCACACCTCATTTGCTTCACGATGATGAAAACCCCACTTTAGTTAGCAATTAGGAGGTGAAATATTATACTCTCACCGCTCAAGTCCTAGCCAAATCGTGTTCTATAATCTCCTGCCAAAATCAGGAAATATAGTCATGCATGGGGTTCTGATCCCCTCTTGATCTATTGCCTTCTGAAAGGCATTAGAGTAAATATTTCAAAACTCATCATCATTTACATGGCTTCCGAGCATCTCCTAATCCCAGACCGGTACTTGCCATTTGGGATGCTCATTCCCCGCCTCGTAAAGCAACTAAAATTTAATCTCTCCACTGAACGGTCCATCGAACCGTCAGTTGACATCAACAACACTCTTCTAAAGAGGATGAGTGCTAGAGAGCGTGTTCCTGCTCCTCAACCCTCTCTTATCGTTCCTGCTGTTGTTCCTAGATCCTCCTCAGCCTCTTTTGCATCTTTTGATCCATACTTAGCCCTTTCTGCTCAGCTTCGGGAAGCATGACCGAAAGATGTCTGCAAATTTTCAGGGGACAAAAAGTTGACAATGATCTGCAGTATATCTGCGCCCCTATTCGCTATCTCCAGACCTGTGTCAACAAGACCTATAGTAGGAACGCTTGGCCTGTTCCACTTTCGAGAGGCCACTCGCAGCCCCTTCCTACATCGGGTCCTCCGTTTGATACATGGGTACCTTCTCCAGCTCCTTCTGAGGCACCGGCTCCTCCAGAAGATCCCGACTTTCATGAGGATTGACCCCTTTTGTTGATAACAAAAAGGGGGAGAGAGATTTTATGGAGTTATCTTTGGGAATTATCTTGGGTTTTTTGTTTTTGTCTTTATTTGAGTTTTTATTCTTGTACTTTTTATTTGTGGACATGTAGTATTTGGTGGACATGTGTTTTTTCATTGCAGTACTTATTTTGTGTTATGTAACTTGCTTTGAGGTTGGCGTGAACCTCTGTATGGACAAATTTATTTTATGATATCTCTATTTTCTTTATATCTCCCTTTTTCTGTTGATATGTTTGATACATATCTTCTGTGTGTGTGGTATGTGGTATATTTGTATTTTTAGTGTTTCCTTTATAAACCAACCATCTACCACTTGTTTTGGAGGTTGGAGGTTTTTGGCTAATTGGAGGAAACCGTTTGTGCATACACCGTTGTAATTCTGTATTCTTGGTATGCATAGATCGGTTGCATAGAGCTTGATTGACATATCCTATTTATATGCTTTTATTGATGCATTTAACTTTTATGTCACATTTTGATATATGCATGTGTTTAGGGGGAGCTTCGTTTGAAGTCTCGTCCCAATTTATTTATGATAACTCCATGTGTTTTGTCATCATCAAAAAAGGGAGATTGTTGGCCTAAAGGTCATTAGCCCTAGTTTTAATGATAACAAAACATATGTAGTTATATTTTTAACAATTTTATTTAACAAAGTTTCAGGTAACTATTTGTTGTATTTTGGCTTCATCACGAGATTCACACATTTGAAAACTAAGATGTAGATCCCAGAGCCTAAGCACATAGAAGAGCTCAAGGATAAAGTATACTAGAGAAGACTATATCAAGATTTGTATTTTTACTTTTTGTATTTTAGATAGGACTTATAGTCATTTGTTAAAACAAAGATGATATAGGTTGATAGCTTTTGGGATTGACACACACACACACACACACACATTTCATACTCCTTTGTGTTTTTAATGAGAGTTCAAAACTATACTCTTTATCGTTTTCAAAATCGAGTTTCGGAAAATAAGTTTCGAAAAAATTGGGTTTTTGATTTAGAAAAGTAATTTTTACAAATATGGTTCTAACTTTATTTTGTGCTGATCCATGATCACACACTGGTTCTTCAAGTTCCTAGAACTCTATTTTATGTTGAAAAATCAAAAGTTATCTTATCGGAAAAAGAACAGTTTCAAAAAGATTTCCATAACCTGCCTTTTTCTCATTGTCGGTCGTCCGACCGGTCGACCATAGGCAAAGCAAGTTGCTCTGTCGGTCAACCGAGCGGTCGACCGACATGCATCAAAGTGCATTTGTACACTTCGGTCGACCGGCCAGTCGACCGACTGCAAGAGCTTTGCTCTTGGTTGGGTCCGATCGACCGGCCCCGGTCGACCCATAGAGAGTTTGGCTCTCTGGTTGGGAACTATAGTCAACCGTCCGGTCGACCGCTATCCCAACGGTCAAAAATTTGACCATTGGCGGTCGACCTACAGAAGACTTTTCTTCTGTAACTTTTCTCAACGGCTATATTCTATTTTGCCTTTTTCTGGGTCTTTTCCCAATGGTACTTTTGGTTTTTCTACTCATGTTTTCATCCCCAATAAATAGTGGGACTGTGAAAAAAACTTAATAATATGATTTCTAAAGTTTAGATCAAATTTTTACAAGTTTTAGCCTTTTTATAAAAGATTTCTTTTTGAGCCAAATTTCCAAACTCTTGTTTTCAGCTTGATCCCTCCCTCTACAACTCTACAAGCTATTTTTACTACATAATCCCAAAGAGTTTCACTTCCTCATCTTGGTTATAGGATTGTGCTTGTGAGCTATTTGTGATCAAGTGTAGATCACAATTTTCCTTCTATTGAGAAGTTGTAGAGGTTGCGGCCTCAAGTGAGCTAGTGAGCGCCGTGTTGGTGTTGCGGCACCACGAGAGAGGACTTGTGAGTCCATTGAATTCTAGTGAGAACTTGTAACGGTTGACGATCTAGTGAGATCTGTCATAGTGGAAACCCTTTATAATGTTGAAGGCAGGGACGTAAAGCAGTGGCTAGAACCTCGAAATAAATCATTGTGTTTGCGATTGTTTACTCTTTCTCTCTTCACTCTACTCTCTCTCTCTTTAATTACTTGCACTCTAATATTGTTTACTTATTTGCAAGTATTTTTTAGTTGTGATTGATATTTGCTAGGTTGCTAGCAAGTAATTTTTTTAATTTCGCATTATTTGCTATTTAGTATAGCCATCACCTATTCACCCCCTCTCTTGGTGATTTACAGATATAGAGTCACTAGTTATAACTGGGTCAATTACAAGATCAAGTCAAGTCTCAGGTATATTACAACTAATCCAAGGTCAAAAGTAGCAAATAGCAACACATGAAATGACACATAAAAACACTCATATCAACTACATATTTAAGATGAAAGCTAATTGATATCTCATGAAGTGACAAAAGTAATCAAACTAGTAAAATAAATCAGTCATGAAATGATAAGAGTAACTTATAATCGCATACCGACAACAGTAAATAAAGAAATACACAAGAACAAACACTCGCATGAAATGATGCGGTTTTGGATTTGAATCACCATCTGGTCTAAACAACACAAATCGATACGGATCCACGAATTATCCCATGGGTCGGTTTTTGAATCGCCAGTGTATCGGGTCCGCAATGGGCACAACTCTTAATCTCTTGTTACCGAGTTCGGATCGCATGAATGAGTCTGAAACGCTGCAACACACAATCGAACACACAGAGAGGAAGGGGAATCAATACACACACATAATACACTGCATGTACCCATACACGCACGCTACACATGCAGGTATACCAAAATACATACAAATATACTCACTATATATATATACACATATACTAATATGCATACATACACTTACATATAATAACACACAATAATTAACAACACCACACATAAATACACACTGCACATGTTTTATTAATACGCATACCCAAATAAATATATAAGCATGCACATTTAACACTTACACACACAATTAATTATATATTAACACACACATATGACAAATTAATTACACACACAATACAACATAATACATTAAACATAAAATGAAGGAGAGGATGGGAAGGAAAACTCACGGCAAGGGGAAGAAGCGGCGATGGTAGAGATCGCCATGGGTGATGGCAGAGTCGCGGAGAGCGACTATGGCTCGAGGATCTCGCCAGGAAGGGTGAGGGTATGTTCGCACTCACCGGCGGCGATCAATGGTGATCCATGGAGAGGAGGAAAGGGGGAGATGGATTTAGGTTTAGGATTAGGGTTAATGTGATGATTATATATAGGAGATAATATAGGGAGAGAGAATTGGGTATTTGAGTAATGGGTAACAGGTTAATGGGTATGGGTAAAAGGATCATGGCTAATGGGTTTAGTATTGGCCAAAGGCCCATCACTCTAGTTTTGATGATGATTAACTCATATAGTTATAGTACTAATGATCTTATGTTTATATAGTTTCAAATTTTCTATCAAGATCTTAGTCGATATTTACCTTCAACAAAAGATTCAAAGTCAAGTTTTGAACCGTTCACGTGTCGATTCAAGAGCTCGCGCTTCAAAGATCGCATCAAGTACTCAAGAGAAGTCTATCTCTTTAGTTCAAGGCTTGGATCATGTCGAGATGAAAAAGAAGATTTTCAAGAGAAGATTTTCAAGACTTGAGTCAAGTTTGTAAGTATTAAGATTTCGTGTTTTAGATAAAATGTAAAGGATAGATTAGTTGTGAATTGCTCAAGCTCATACACACACACAAAAAAAAAAAATTTATATAGTGTTTTCATAAGAATAATTTTTATTTTAGAAAATACCGTTTTGATTTTGAGCTTCAAAGAAGATATCTTTATGTTTCATGAATAGAGTTCATCAAAACAAGTCTACATGTTTTATATGTGTTTTGAATTTCATCCAACACATTGATTGTTCAAACGTTTAGAAAAACTTATTTGATGTTTCTATATCATGTGTTTGAGTTTTGTTTAAATCAAAACTTTGCTTAGAGCTTAATTGTCAAAAACATATATATTTCATCTTATATGTGTATTGGATCATATCCATATACACTAAGCTTCAAAAGTATTTAAATATCTTATTTTTGTATTTTAAGAAGTTTTGAAAAAATCAATTTTCAAATTGAAGATTGATTTTGAAAAATATGAGTTTTTGTTTAAGGCTAAATTTCTATATCACAAAAATGGTTCAAAAAGTTTGTAATATGTGTTGATTTTTTATCACACATATTTGTACTTCAAAGTTTTTCAATCAACTTATTTTTGTAGATTTTATGTGATTTTATGGGATTTTATAGGAGTATATAAGACCAAGTTTTAATCCCATTTTATCCCTGACCTAGCCTTCTGGCGATCGACCGACCGGTCGACCGAGCCAAAAGTCAGTCGACCGAGCGGTCGGCCGATGTGCACAAAAATGTGCACAAGCCCTGGCTTGAGGGCCAGCGACCGATCCAGAGAGTTTACTCTCTGGATTTGGTCCCGGTCAACCGAGCGGTCGACTGGCCAGAGAGTTTTGCTCTCTGGTTCTTGCCTCGGTCGATCGACCGGTCGACCAACAGGTCAAGACCTGGGTACGGTCGATCGGAAACCCCAATGGTCATAAATATGACCGTTGGACAGTCGACCGAAAGGTCATCTAGCCTGGGGATTTGCCCCAACGGCTAGTTTTGTTGCTCTATAAAAGGGGGCTGTTTTGGCTAGTTTGATATAAGATTTTAGAGACATTTCAGAGCCAATTTTTTCTCTCTCTCTTAGGGTTTTTCTCCACTTGTTTTTGGGCTAAAACTGCCATATCAAAAGAGAGTTTTTAAGAGTTTTTCAAAAGAGATTTCTTGAGTTTTCCACCACTCTATCTACCTTGTTTTCTTACACAAGCTTGAGCTTTTCATTGCCATATCTATCCTATAGGAGCTTTGTTGTGAGAGTGTTTTTGGTGATCAAAGTGTAGAGATCACCAAGATTTCATCTTTGTATTTGAGGAGGCGAACTTATGAGTTCGCATTGTGTAGAGTTCTTGAGGGAGCTCATTATAGAGGTGTGGCCTCGGCAAGCTAGTGTACTTGCGTGTATTGTTCTTGTGGGAACAAGTGAGGGACTTGTGAGTCTAAGAGTTCTTGAGAGAGCTCGTTATAGGTGTTACGGCACCGGGTGATCTTGCAGGATCATTTTTAGTGAAAATCCTTAATAGTGTTGAAGGCGGGGACGTAGAGCAAGTGTGCTCGAACCTCGAAACAAATCTCCCGTGTTTGCGATTGCTCATCTCTCTCTCTCTCTCTCTCACTTGTCTTTATATCTTGCATGTGCTTATTGTTTATATCTTTTACTTGCTTGATATTTTCTTATGCTTAATTAATATATTCTTGGGATTGTTTGCTCAAACTTGTATTCAACTAAGAGTGTCATAGTGGCACCTCAACTCTTAATCTAGAGGAATCTTGAGGAGATAGTTCAGAGCCCTTCACCGGGATTCGGCTACACTCTTTGGTTATACGTTGTATGTAGTTATAGTTTGCATAATTAGTTTTAATTCCGCATTAGTTTTGCATTTAATTAGCTCGTCACCTATTCACCCCCATCTTGGTGACTTACAATTGGTATCAGAGCTTGGTGCTCTTGATTTGGGTCTAACAATCTTAAGTTAAAAGATCCTCATTTTAGCTAATCACAATATTTGAACACACACTCATGGATTTCATGACACCTCCCATGTTTGACATTTTTAACATCCAAACTTAGAAAGTTAAGATGTCCATGTACCTAAAAGCCATAGGGAGTCATGTTTATTTTGCCACTATTAAAGATTCATATTGTTTAAATGGCAAACATCTAGAGGCCAATGCGAAAGCTATCCATGCTTTAAAGTCTACCCTAAATGATAAATATCTATCTAGGGTTTCTAATTTTGATTTGACTTTTGTAGTATGGAACACTATTTGCTCTCTTGGGGAACAATTGTCAAATGAAAAAGAGAGTGACTCGGATGATGGAAGTGATGCTTCCAATATGTGCCACATGGTTCAAGGGGATGACCGCCTTGAGGTAAATTCTAAATCTGAGTTAGAAGAAGATATTGACATGCCTTATGATGAGCTTGCATCTTTTGGTCAATAACTTCTTAAATAATATGAATTGTTCAAAATAGAAAAAAAAAGTTTAAAAAATGAAAATGATTTGATTTTAAATGAAAATGATTCTTTTAAAAATAAATTTGAAATTGTTTCAAAAGAAAATGAAGTTTTGAAATACCAAGTTATTTTAATTGAAAAAGAAAAGGAGATTGCCTTAAAGGAAAATAACTCTTTGAAAAAGAAAAAAAATATTTCTAAAAAGAAAATAATTTTGATTCTTGCCATGTCTCTCATGATAATAATGTTGCACCTTCTTTGATAAAAATGAGAATCATGTCTTGAAAATAGAATTAATTGTTAAGCTCAACTTTGAGTAATTGTGCATTTAACCATTCTAGATTGGAAACCTTATTTCAAAGAAACAAGTTCCATATATTCATGCACATAACCCATGGCATACACATGCACACCATGTTCACACCCCACATTTGCATGCTAGAGTGTACAGTACACATTGCGGCCGCAAAGGCCATCTTGCAAGATTTTGTTTTGATAGAATAAATTCTTCAAATTTTACAAATAAAAATATTTGGGTTCCTTATGATGCTAACCCCCACGGACCCAAAAAAATATGTGTACCAAAATTTCTTACCTTTTGTGTTTGATGTAGGTGTGGGCTCTCACAAAACGTGAGAGAATTGGTGCCTTGATGGTGGATGCATGTGGAGCTAGATGGACATACCAAATTGATGCATCACTATTAAGGATATTTGGTGGGAGGACCACCATGGTTTGGAGACTTAGAGAATAGTTCACATGGTTTGGTAAATATCTCTAAACTCCTATTTTAGTTTACATGCTTTTCATGAATGATTTTTAGCATGTTTAAGTTTTAATACTCATTATGTAAAATGCAATGTTATTAGACATGTGATATGCATAGATAGTCTTTGAGATACACCCACTGTTCATATGGATTCATATTTTTGTGTTCTCACTATTGTTTAACTACTATGCATATACTAGTTCTAAAACACGTGCATTTAGCCTAATGATCCTGTTTGTTTTATGCTTCATGCGGTGATTACTTGTTTAGATGTAGTTTTCGTTAAAACTTGTGTTTATACTTGTACAAGTAGTGAGCTACACTTGATTATTATGTGTTTATGCTTCATTGCTTATTTGTACTCATTAAATGTACATGTATAACCTACTTTTGATTATTCTTTCATTTATACTTGTTTTTCCTATTTTTTGTACATGTATAGCTTCATGTATATGTTCTTTTTGTTTAAAACTAATATATATACATGAATATCCTTGAGTCACTTACCTTCATGCAAATTCTATTTTCGACTGATTTGTGTTTGGGATATGTATGTATACTTTTAGTTTTGACAAAACATACATATACCTTGATGCTTGTTTAATTTTGAAAATTTTAGTTTTGATGATTTTCATGTTTATTTTGAGCCTTATTTATTTATTTCATGAATATGCTATTTACATGATTCTTGTGCACTCACATTACTTTTTTTTACTCATAACTTTGTTTCATGAGCACATTTTTGAGTTTTATAGATTTTGAGTGACAACTCTTGTGTGATATGTTTGTTTCATGGATATATATTTGTTTTTGTTTTTTACTTGAAGAATTTCGTACTAGTTTTCAAAATTATCTTAAAAATAGTTTCGTTATTCTTCAATTGGTAGAGTTTTTCAAAATATTAAATATTTTTGAATCACATCTTTGAAAACCCTACCAACCTAAGGGCGGTTGGTTGGGCGACCATGCCTTGTGTGCCTTATTGAACATCTTTTTATCATGTGCATGATAAGGGTGGATAGATATGAGTTATACATGATTTCAAGGTTATTTCACATTTTTGTATACTCATACTTGGCTTTCATATATGTATACTTTAAATTTCAAGTAGTATTTTCATACATACATAATATATGTTTTTTATTGTGCTTAGTTTACAATGTCTTTACATATTTTTAAAGCACAAATTATGTTTATGCTAAGCTTAATTTAATTCTAAATGTTTATTAGTATCTCTACAATCTTATGCATTAATTTCAATTGGTATTTGTTTGGTATCAAAATATATTTTATGTTTTACCTCAATTGGTATCAAAACTTACAATTAATTACAATTGGTATCAAATTTATAATTGGTATTACTATTGATATAAAATTATTTTATTGACTTCAAGAAATTTTAAATTTTTTTTTTAAGTATTATCAAAAAAAATTTAATTTGTTGATATGTATTGCCTATATGCAAGGAAAGCTTAACATTTTCTTTATATATAGATTCATATTGAGTGTATCTCTTATTGAGGAGCTTGACCTCTCTTCTTTGCGTGATATACGTGTGTAGGGGGAACTTAACATCTCCGTTTATAAAATTATATATTATACTTTATTGCGTTAGGGTCTAGTCATCCCTTCTTCATGTAATGCATGTATGTAGGGGGAGCTAACTTAACGTCTCTCCTCTTCAGAATGTATATCACATATACATCTTTATTGTTCGACTGTCTTCACCCCTTTGTTAATGAATTGACAAAAAGGGGGAGAAGAATTTAGTGAGTTTATATATGCATGCTTAATATTGGTATTTATGCATATATTTTTTGTTTAATTTATGTGCTTTCATTGAATATCTTTATATTTATGCTATGCATGAGTTAAGGGGGAGCTTCTATGAAGCTTATCTTTCATCCATGCATATATAACTCCATGAGTTTTGTCATCATCAAAAAGGGGGAGATTGTTAGCCCAAAGGCCCATCACTCTAGTTTTGATAATGATTACCTCATGTAGTTATAGTTCTAATGATCTTGTGTTTATATAGTTTCAGATTTCTATCAAGATCTTAGTTGGTTGATTGAGATTTACCTGCACACAAAAATATATAATATTAGATTTAGAACAAGTTGTGCAAGTGCTCAATTCGAATCCGCGGTAGCAGTGGCTATGCGGGTCGTGATCCTCAGGGAGGACTAGCGATAGAAGCGTTTGTAAGTTATCTCTAAAAATTATTTTTCTTTAAGTTAACAAAAAGAATAGTTAAAGTTAAGTTAGGAAGAAGGCGGTAGATTATGAAGATGGAGGATTAGAGGTGGTATTTATAATGAGATGAGAAAGAAAGAATTGGGAGATGGTGATTTAATCTACAAAAATAAAGAAAATAAAAATAAAAGAAATAAACACTAACCTTAGTTTGGTTAAAGAAAAACGTGAAATCCTAACACTTTCTACCTTGCTTGGAGGCGTTGAACGCATAAACCATAGGATAGATCTCAGTCCCCTGTTCGCATTATATCATCAAGCTTGGGCAAGTATGAAGTGATACGTACCTTGAGGAGGAGAACATCACCATGAAGTATCGTTGGCACCCACCAAGATTCGTTAAACTTGTGCTTTGGAAATCACTTGCATGCTCATCATAAACCAACAGAGATAAAATAGAAAAAGAGAAGAAAATAAACAAAAATAAAGCAATGACATAAAAAGAAAAGTTACCTTTATTACTTGATACAATGGAAGAGAAGAGAAGCATACATCGGTGTCACTCTCAACATAGCCCTCTCCCTCACTTACATAAAAATTAAAAAAAGAAAAGAAAACCTAAACTACAAGAAAGAAGAAAGCCTAAAACCCTAGATTTGGCCCTCTGGCTCTGGACGACGTTCTCGGTTGCACTGAAGGGGTATTTATAGGTGCAGAAGGAAAGTAGAGTCCCAAACGACTCCTCCACGAAAAGCTGGTAACGGGATAAGGCAGGACTGCCGCGGAAACGCGGCTTGGGCCGTGTTTCCGCGGCAAAGTAGTGGCGGTTGGCCACGCGCTTTCGCGCGTGGCCTCCTCTGGTCCGTCCATCTGGGAGTTTCCTTCTGGAGTTGCATCTTGACTCTTCATTTTGGATTTTCGAGATAACTTAGAAATCAAGTTACCCTAAATCCATATCCCTTCAAAAACGAATCTCATCCTTGCACTCTTATTTATCCTCATCACCAAGCATTTAGGGTTGAATAGAATTCTATCCTTTCCCTCTTTGTAGTATTTGCAATTTTTACAATTTGTATTTGCACTTTTGGCTTCTTGTAATTGTACTTTTGCACCTGGGCTTGGACTTGGGCTTGGATATGGGCTTTTGGGCTTCATTAAACTTTAATTCTTTATTTAATTCAATACTCAAGCCTGCACACAATAAATCATAAAATATTAGTAAATGTGCAGAATTATAGATATAAATATGAAAATGTGATGGTAAATATAATGATAAAAATGCACTTTTCACTACTAATCACACCCCCACACTTATCTTTTTGCTCGTCCTCGAGTAAAAATCAAAAAGAAAAAGAAAAACTAATCTAGCTAACTCACTTTCGTAGGAATCACGGTTGCACTTAGCATGTGCAACAAGCCGTTAAACCCCTAGGTTACCCTAGAGGACGAGTGTTGTCTCGTGAGGGTTTTCAGCGGATTACACCCACAAAATCCATAAAAAGGAAAATATTTGAAATACTTTTGAAAAGACTAAGTAATCTATAAGTTTTAGGATCCTCATTGTTATTCATTCTTAAACTTAGTCTTTATAAAGTAAATTGTTATCCTTTTTAGGTAAGGGTCAAAATTGAATGTTTGTATAGTTTTTTTCGTTACCCTAAGTCATATGCATCCTTGTAACTTTGCTAGGAATTCCTTAACTTGGACTCTCATGCCTCTTTATTATTTTTATAACTTCATCTAATTTCTTTCGTGTAAGTATCAAGGCTTCTTGAGGCCCTCATACCTAACTAATTGACTATTAGATGTGTTAATAATTTTTTTTTTTAGCATGTATAACTCATCTAATTTTCTTTTGTGTAAGTATCAAGGCTTCTTGAGGCCCTCATACCTAACTAATTGACTAATAGATGTGTTAATACATGTATAATATTTCTCAGTTTTCTTAGGCTTTCTAATCCACCCATGTAGCGAACTTAAAGTCGGTGACTCCCAAACTGGTCGGCTTTAGGGCACCGGGTGAGAAAATACCCCTCGGACTCAAATTCGAGTGAACTAGGCCACAAAACTAAGGACTTTATTTTATTTAGAACTCACCTTTAGGTGTGAATACTTATGCTTCTTGAGGCACATGTATCCAGCTTAATTGGTGAAATTATTTTTTTTTTTAATGATTTTTTTTTATGAAGCACAAGGGTCTTTGTCTTAGAATCCTAGATATGCATTAGGTATGCATATTTCATTAAGGTAAAAATTAAGACTAACTTCTTATTCAATTTCTTCTCCTATACCTAAAAATTCAACAATTATTTATTTTGACCAAGTTTAGAAATCCTAATCATGATTTTCCTAATTCTTAAGACTAACTTAGATTTCTTTCAAAAATAAGTCAAATATTGTCCTCTTTATAATTTTTTTTTTTTATATAAGTTAGCAAATTTTTTAGTTTCTACCTATGTTAGTATGTTAGTAAGGCCCACCCCCCACCTTATCTCATGCATTGTCCTCAATGTATGAATGAATGCATGTATGCATGAAAAAGAACAAGGGAAAGCAGAATTTACCTCAAGGTGGTGGTTCCGGTGGTGGTCTAATTGGTCCACGAAATGCGGCCCAATCTACTTTTTGTGAAATTCGAGGGAACCCACCAGAAATTACTCTAATATAACCACTAAAAAGATGTGTCCATTAAGGATTTTATAAAATATTTGACCCCATCTAATTTCCAAATTCCATAACTGATTTCGGAGTCAAATTTGTCAACCATCTTGTCCAGAATGGAGTGTGAAATGATGGAATGATTGACTTGGACGTCATAGGTACAGGAACGAATACCGACTCAGGAAAGAAACTTAAATCAAGTAAGGGTTCAGGAGTCGGGCTAAGTTCAAGAAGTGGGTCCAAGTCAATAAGTTGAAGCTCAAGTCCACAATAATCTTCCCACAATGGAATGTGACTCAATATTGGTGATTCAAGTTCAGGAATGATAGGTGTGGGAATCAAGACTGACTCTAAAAGATTACCTAAGTCGGGTAACAAAACAGGAGTCAATAATGATTCGGGAATTTGAACTTGATCACAGATTTGAGAATCTAGGTCACATATCTCATTGGGTTCAATTTCATAAAAATGAGAACTTGCCAATTTATCCATGGGACTTTCAAAATTGCAAAATTGGTCAAGTTCAATATGATCATCAAAAATGGGTAATTCAATTTCATGAAGAATTGGAACAGGATCCAATGTTGACTCGGGAAAAGTGAAATCAGGTCGAGACACCGGAGTCATTATTGAATCAAGAAGTAAAATTGAATCACCAGTGGAAAGATCAGGATCATATTCATGCTCAAGTTCTATTTTAGGAAAGGAATAACTTGCCAAACTATCAATTAGAGTTTCGGCAAGCTCAAATGATGGTCCTGAATTAGAATCTTGTTGTCCAAAGCAACGTGGTTCGTCGGCTTTAAGAGAGTAGTCAGCGAAAGCAGAATTGGCCGGACGGTGAGAACGTAAAGATTGAACCATCAGATCTATTTCATGATCACGGGCTAATCTAGCCTGAGTCATGGCTGCAAGCATCCTTTCATAGTCGATAGGTGCATCATTTTGTGATTGGACTTGAAAAGAGGAAGTGTAATCATGATGAAGTTGTGAGTCGGTGGACTCACGCATAATCATGTCTGCGATTGATGGTAATTGTTGCTTGACTCATGCATACTCATCATTCCTGGATAGATGGTAGTCTATTCTGACTGGGTGGATCTGAGTATGAATCTTGGAATATTGTGGACAAGGTGGAGACGGAGGACAAGTCGGTTGAAAATTGGACTCGGGGGGAATCGAAACCCCATGAACTCTGTGAAGAGTTGAAATTGTTATGGAATATGGTTATAAGATGGGGGGTATGGGTTATATTCATTCGGATAAGACCATTCCGGCACACTAGGTTGATCAAAGTTGTGATATGCCGGGTTGGTAATATCCGAAAAATAGTTAGGTGTGTAATATGGATTAAACTTGGAAAAATTATTATTATATGCCATATCACACCAACACAAACAAAGAAAAGAAAACAAACAAATAACAAATAAAAAAGAAAAAAAATTCTAACTTAAGTAGGGTAGATCTATGACCTAGACGACTCCTAACTGGTTAGATTGTTCACGGGAGGTAGGGTGCAGACTTTGACCACAAGTTAATCAGTCAGGTCAGGGTAAGAGTGGTGGGAGGTTTTCCGTTAAAGACGTTCCTTAATTAAATAACCACCAATCTTCGGGCTTTCAGCCCTCAATCCCCTTCCTAGACACTGATTTGGCAGGAGTCAATTTCCAACACCATTCCCCTTAGGATAATCTCCTAATTGAGTCCGAGATGTCCCTAGGGCCAACGTCTACTAATTTTAAGTTAGGCTTGGGTTAGTGAGTGCTTGGGATATGATTTTTGGGCTAAGGAAGGTGATGAAATTCCCACCTTATCTTGTTAATGGTTATTCCCTTAAAATAAATTTGTGCAAGTGTACAAAATATGTAATAAGATTCACTCAAAGCATCAACCAAGAGATGAGTCCTATTCTACTGCAATGCGAACGTACCTTGCTCGCAGCACTCTTCAACACTAAAAATCAACAAAGTGGAATTGAAAAGACACGTGCCTAATATGCAAATGTCTAATCAATTTTTATCTTTAACAGCAAGTATTTTACTATTGATTAATTAGCAGTAAGCAGGGTTATCACAGAACAAAGTTTAACAGAGCAGTAGACAGATATTGCAATTTGCAGCAACCTGCAAAAAATGGATCAGTAGGGAACTACTCAGGCCGCGGTTTCGCGGCAATTGCCGCGTTTTCGCGGCTCTGAAGTAGGCTCTTGTGCTATGCCTTCGAGGGCAGAGGCACAGAGTTGCTATATGTCTACTTCTGCTGTCAGTTTCCCTGTTCTCCAAACCTGCAAACAGAAAGAATAAAAGAATTAGTTAAAAAAATTTATTTTTAGAGAAAAACTTACCGTCCCTCCCCGGCAACGGCGCCAATGTTTTGATTGAGATTTACCTGCACACAAAAATATATAATATTAGATTTAGAACAAGTTGTGCAAGTGTTCAATTCGAATCCGCGGTAGTAGTGGCTATGCGGGTCGTGATCCTCAGGGAGGGACTAGCGATAGAAGCGTTTGTAAGTTATCTCTAAAATTATTTTCTTTAAGTTAACAAAAAGAATAGTTAAAGTTAAGTTAGGAAGAAGGCGGTAGATTATGAAGATGGAGGATTAGAGGTGGTATTTATAATGAGATGAGAAAGAAGAATTGGGAGATGGTGATTTATCTACAAAAAATAAAAGAATAAAATAAAAGAAATAAACACTAACCTTAGTTTGGTTGAAGAAAAACGTGAAATCCTAACACTTTCTACCTTGCTTTGGAGGCGTTGAACGCATAAACCATAGAATCGATCTCAGTCCCCTGTTCGCATTATATCATCAAGCTTGGGCAAGTATGAAGTGATACGTACCTTGAGGAGGAGAACATCACCATGAAGTATCGTTGGCACCCACCAAGATTCGTTATACTTGTGCTTTGAAAATCACTTGCATGCTCATCATAAACCAACAGAGATAAAAATAGAAAAAGAGAAGAAAACAAAAAGGAAAATAAAGCAATGACATAAAAAAAAAAGTTACCTTTATTACTTGATACAATGGAAGAGAAGAGAAGCATACATCGGTGTCACTCTCAACATAGCCCTCTCCTCACTTACATAAAAATTAAAAAA
The DNA here is from genome assembly GCA_038442645.1 of Agave tequilana. Classification (NCBI taxonomy): domain Eukaryota; kingdom Viridiplantae; phylum Streptophyta; class Magnoliopsida; order Asparagales; family Asparagaceae; genus Agave; species Agave tequilana. The sequence continues at coordinate 2,554 of JAVJIF010025069.1, read as the reverse complement.
GAAAAGAAAACCTAAACTACAAGAAAGAAGAAAGCCTAAAACCCTAGATTTGGCCCTCTGGCTCTGGACGACGTTCTCGGTTGCACTGAAGGGGTATTTATAGGTGCAGAAAGGAAGTAGAGTCCCAAACGACTCCTCCACGAAAGCTGGTAACGGGATAAGGCAGGACGGCCGCGGAAACCGCGGCTTGGGCCTCGTTTTCGCGGGTAAAGTAGTGGCGGTTGGCCACGCGCTTTCGCGCGTGGCCTCCTCTGGTCCGTCCATCTGGGAGTTTCCTTCTGGAAGCTGCATCTTGACTCTTCATTTTGTTTTTGAGATAACTTAGAAATCAAGTTACCCTAAATCTAAATCCCTTCAAAATGAATCTCATCCTTGCACTCTTATTTATCCTCATCCACCAAGTATTTAGGGTTGAATAGAATTCTATCATTTTCCTCTTTGTAGTATTTGCAATTTTTACAATTTGTATTTGCACTTTTGACTTCTTGTAATTGCACTTTTGCACCTGGGCTTGGACTTGGGCTTGGATATGGGCTTTTGGGCTTCATTAAGCTTTAATTCTTATTTAATTCAATACTCAATGGCATGCACAAATCAATAAATATAATAGTAAATGTGCAGAATTATAGATATAAATATGAAAATGTGATGGTAAATATAATGATAAAAATGCACTTTTCACTACCAATCATTGGTGTCTCCTTCAACAAAATATTCGAAGTCAAGTTTGAAGCTAGCGCGTGTTGATTAAAGACCCATACTTCAAAGATCGCATCAAGTACTTAAGAGGAGTCTATCTCTTTGGATCAAGGTTGAATCAAGTCGATGGTGAAGAAGATTTTGAGAAGAAAATTTTCAAGAACTTTAGTCGAATTTGTAAGTATTAGATTTTTGTTTTATTATAATAAATGTAAAGATGAGAGATTAGTTGTGGATTGCTCAGCTCATAACACACAAAAAAATTTTATACAGTGTTTTCATAAGAATAATTTTTTATTTTAGAAAATATTGTTTTGATTTTGAGCTTCAAAGAAGATTTTATATTTCATGAATAGAGTTCATCAAAACAAGTTTACATGTTTATATGTGCTTTGAATTTCATCCATACATATTGATTATTCAAATGTTTAGAAAAACTTATTTGATGTTTCTATATCATGTGTTTGAGTTTTATTTAAATCAAAACTTTGTTTAGAGCTTAATTGTCAAAAACATAGATATTTTATCTTATATGTGTATTGGATCATATCCATATACACTAAGCTTCAAAGTGTTTAAAATATCTTGTTTTTTGTATTTGAAGAAGTTTTGGAAAAATCGTTTTCCAATTGAAGATTGATTTTGAAAAAAATGTGTTTTTGTTTAAGGCTAAATTTCTATATCACAAAATGGTTCAAAACGTTTGTAATATGTGTTGATATTTGATCACACATATTTGTACTTTAAAGTATTTCAATGAACTTATTTTTGTAGATTTTATGTGATTTTATGAGATTTTATAGGAGTATATAAGACCAAGTTTTAATCCTATTTTATCCTAGACCTGCCCTTCTGGCGGTCGACCGATCGGTCGACCGATGTGAACAAAAACGTGCACAAGCCCTGACTTGAGGGCCGATCGATTGGGCGGTTGACCGATCTAGAGAGTTTACTCTATATCTGGCCCCGGTAGACCGAGCGGTCGACCGGCCAGAGATCTTTGCTCTCTGGTTCTTGCCTTGGGCGATCGACCGGTCGACCAAGACCTGGGTGCGGTCGATCGGTGGTCGATCGGCAACCCCAATGGTCATAAATATGGCTGTTGGACGGTCAACCGGCGGTCAACTGACATGTCATCTGGCCTGGGGATTTGCCCCAACGGCTAGTTTTTGTAGCTCTATAAAAAAGGCTGCTTTGGCTAGTTTGATATATGATTTGGAAAAGTTTTAGAGCCAATTTTTCCTATCTCTCTTAGGATTTTTCTTCACTTGTTTTTGGGCTAAAACTTCCATATCAAAAGGAGAGTTTTTAAGAGTTTTTCAAAAGAGATTTCTTGAGTTTTTCACCACTCATCTACCTTGTTTTCTCACACAAGCTTGAGCTTTTCCGTTGCCATATCTATCCTATAGGAGCTTTGGAATGAGAGTTTTTTGGTGACCAAAGTGTAGAGATCACCAAGATTTCATCTTTGTATTTTAGGAGGCGAACTTGTGGGTTCGCATTGTGTAGAGTTCTTGAGGGGCTCATTGTAGAGTGCGGCCTCGCCAAGCTAGTGTGCTTGCGTGTGTTGTTCTTCTTGCGGGAACAAGTGAGGGACTTGTGAGTCCAAGAGTTCTTGAGGGAGCTCGTTGTAGGTGTTGCGGTACCGGGTGATCTTGCGTGATCATTTTTAGTAGAAATCCTTCATAGTGTTAAAGGCGGGGACGTAGAGCAAGTGTGCTTGAACCTCGAAACAAATCTCCCATGTTTGCGATTGTCATCTCTCTCTCACACACACTTATCTTTATATCTTGCATGTGCTTGTTGTATATATCTTTTACTTTGATATTTTCTTTGTTCTTAATTGTATATGTGC
>JAVJIF010025068.1:0-39051 GCA_038442645.1 Agave tequilana | reverse complement strand
TCATATGACATAGTAGCATCCTCATCCTCGGATTCGGAAGTTACCTCAAGGGGTTATCCCCTTGGACCATAAAGCATGCGTTGGAGGTGTCGCTTCCAACGTCCGAATCACTCCCGGCATAGTATAGATCTTTTTCGCCAAGGGAGATCAAGGTATTCCAAGCTACAAAAGCCATATCAATGTTAGCAACCCTAAATAAGTAATCATCACTTAGGGTACTCTTTAAAGCATTAAGGGCTTTTGCATTAGCCTCAATGTTCTTACCAAGTAAACAATAGTCATATTAGTAGTGGCAAGATATACACTAAGTCCTAAGGCTTTGAGGTACAAAAAACATCTTAACCTTCCAAATTTGGATGTTAAGAATGTCAAAGGTGGGTGGTGACATGAAGTCCATGGTGTGTGTACAAAATATTGTGATTAGCCTAAAAGGAGGATCTTTAACTCTTAGGTTGTTAGACCCAAATCAAGAGCACTAGCTCTGATACCAATTGTAAAATCACCTAGAGGGGGGTGAATAGGTGATGGCTAATCTAATGGTCACTTATGAACAAATAATGCGGAATTTAAACTAAGATGACCAAATTAAAACTTATTACGCTAAACACAACGTATAACACAAGAGTGTTGCCGAATTCCCTTTGCAGGGCTCTGGACAAACTCTCTAGATTCCCCTTGAATGGGTTGAGGTGCCGCGTTAGCTCTCTTGGTTGAATACAAGTGTTAGCAACAATCCCAAGCAAGTATAGCAATTATGAGCACAAGGGTATATCATGCATATAAGAGATAAAGACTATAAAGTAATGCAAGATATAAGAGACAAAGAGAGAAAGAGGGATAGAGTAAGCAATCGCAAACACAAAGGATTTGTTTCGAGGTTCGAGCACACTTGCTCTACATCCCCGCCTTCGACACACGAAGGATTCCACTATGCAAGATCCCAATGGATCTCTCCTTGGTGCCGCAACACCTACAAGCCCTCGGACTCCCAAGTCCTGTACACACGCAAGCACTCTAGCTTGCCGAGGCCGCACCTCAAACCACCAAGAGTTCACAACCGAACTCTAACCACCAACGAGCACACTTGCCCGTCTCCTCAAAGAACAAAGAAAAGATCTTTGGTGATCACAACACTTTGATCACCTAAAGAGCACTCTCACTACAAACACCTATAGGATGAATAGACAATGGAAAGCTCAAGTGTGGTGTGAGAAAGCAAGGAAAGAAAGCTATGGTGAAAAACTCAAGAATCACTTTTACACTCTCTTAATAAAAACTCCCTTTTAGATGGGAAGTATTTGCACTCAAATATGTGGAGAAAACTCTGTTAAAAGGATGGGAAAACAGGCTTAGAAATCTCCAAAATCTTAAACCCAAAACAAGTGACAAGACCCCCAATTTATAGGCCAGAAAAATATAGCCGTTGGGATCTGTCAGTGCTGACGGTCGACCGTCCAACGGTCATATTTTGACCCGTTGGAGCCACCGGTCGACCCAGAAATCCAGAGAGCAGAACTCTCTGCAGCGGTCGACCGTACGGTCGACCGGACCACTGTGCTGACAACGTGCACAAGGCTGTGCACGTCGGTCGACGGACGGTCGACCCGACCTAGCTGCGGTCGACCGTCCGGTCGACCGTTTTGGCCTGTCAGCCATTCCCAGATCTGCTCATAAAGGGATTTGAAAAATAGGTCTTCTAGCTAAATAAAAATCCCATAAATTCTCAATAAATCTACAAAAATAGTTTCAATGTAATACAATGATACACAAACATGCTTGCACAAAATCAAGGCATGTTATAATAGATTTGAACTATTTTTGTATCTTGGAAATATTGGCTCAAAAATAAAAACTGTTTTTCCAGAACATGTTTTTCCAAATCTTCATCAAATACAAAAACAAGATATTTGAGTTCATTCTAAAGCATAGTGTGTATGGATATGATCCACTACACAATCATAATGATATATCTATGTTTTTGACATTAAGCTCTAAACATGGTTTTGGTTAAAGGATATGCATGATAGAAATACCAAAAACCAACTATATATATTTTATCACAAAGAAAATCTTTTACTAAAAATACAAATTCTTTTCTAAACACAAAAATCTTTTATGAAAGCGATTCTATCAAGAGTTCTATCAAGAGTGTGTGTGTGAAATAGACTTGAGCAATCCACCAACTATCTATCCTTTACATTTTTAAACTAAACAAAAAACACAAATCTTATACCTAGACACAAGTCTTCATCTTCTTGAAGTCTTCACTTGAAGGCTTCTCATCTTCTTGACTTGGTCCAAGCTTGATCCAAAGCTCCTTGGATCACCCCGTGCTAGCTCCAAATCTTGACAATTTATCCTTTGTTGAGCTTTGCACCTACTAAGATCTTGATCATGAATCTGTCACTAATTAAACACAAGATCATTAGTAAACATAACTTCATGAGTTGATCATCATCAAAACTAGGGTGATAGGCCTTTGGGCCAACAGTGTTAGTATCCCTCTAAGTGTAGAGGTGATTGAGGTTGTTGTTTGGCTTTGAGCCTTATCCCTCTAGTGAGAGGTGATTGTTATTTGGCTAAGTGTCCATCCCTCTAAGTGTAGAGGTGATAGTTGTTGTGCCTTGCCTCTTGTGAAGAGGTTGTGTTTTGTTGGAGAGAGGAGTTGTGTACTCCAAAGTTGTACTACCTAAATCCTCAGTAGAGGTTCCTTGTGTGGACGATATAGTAGAAATCCTCTGTGTGAAGGCGAGGACGTAGAGCGTGGCTCGAACCTCGAAACATATCTTGGTGTTTGCGATTGATTCAGTATCTCTAAACTCTCTCTCTCTTATATTGTGCCTTACATTATTTCATATTTTGTTCATATCATACATATATGCTTGGTATTATTTGTGTGCCTCACTTGTGTTGAACTAAGAGAGCTTTACATAGCACCTCAACTCTTATTTAGAGGAATTTAAAGGAGATAGTCCAGAGCCCTTCACCGGGAATTCGGCTACACTCTTTGGTTACACTAAGTGTGTTGCAATTTGTTTTTAATTTCGCATCATTTGTCATTAGACTAGCCTTACACCTATTCACCCCCCCTCTAGGTGTACTTTCAAATTTAATGGTTAAAGTCAAAGTCAAACGGCTGCCCAACTGCTAACTTCGGCTACACAGCCATGCACTGTTCAAAATAGAAAGCAGAATCAGATTTGAATTCAGACTGGATACGTTTCATTAGTTTGATGATAATTTTCGCTACAGAAGTTCAAATCAGATGATTCAAGGGATACAATTCTTATGTTGACGACTTTTTCAGTTCAATCATTTGATTGCAAGTATTCAACAATAAACACCAGGTGGCTATAGTCCAATTCATAATCCAATTCCTATTGCGAGTTAAAGTAGGATTAGAAGTCCTATTATATCCTCTATTATATTTGGCTCTGAGGTCTATATAAAAGATTGCAATCCCTTATAATTATATCAGTTAATCATAGAAGAGACTTTGTAACTTAGGTTTTAGTTTTTCTCTTATAAATACTCTTTCTTAATAAAATTCTGGCTTTTGGAGAAGAAATTTTGGTGCATTAGAAGAAGATCATCAAAGGAGAAGCGTCAACTAAGGATTAGAGTAATCTCTAAATTAGTGTTATCCTTCCCCTTCTATTTTAATTTACTGTATGAAGATAAAAATCATGTTTATTATTTTGCTTTACAATTTCTTTACATGAACTAAATCTCCATAGCTAGGTTATTGACATAGGCAATTATTATAAAGACTTAATCTTGTTTTTTGTATTAGTTCTATGTTACTTATCCGTTTCATGTTAGATTTAATGCATGTTAAGTTTTTTTACCATTCTTCATGTTATTATTATTGCGCACAATTGATGACTAGATTTGAGACTGAGAGAGATAATCTAGCAACGCTTCATAAAAATAAAAATCACAACTTGACGTGTTGAGACCGAGAGTAGATACATAAGTTGTACAATTGTGTGAGAACGATTCGCTAAGCTTAATATATCTTTTAACTTGTAAATCTACTAGATCGAGAGATTATAGGTTCTTGATTAAGGGATATAATTAGTGTTGCTTGAGAGATAATATTAGTTGAATAGGGACTTTCAATTGTTAACATGAGTAGTATATAGTTACTAGCACAATCAACTTGTTAATTCTGATTATTTATTGTTGAAATCAATTGTCCTAGTGTTTTTCCTATCCAAAACCAATATCTTTTAGTCTATTTCACTTTTATATATTTACTTTCTCTCAATTAAAGCTTTGAGTCAATACACTTTTGGTACTTAACAAGATAACAATCATCGTGGGTTCAACACTCTACTTATCATTATTATTGTTAACGATTAGTGCACTTGCCAATTCGCATATCATATGACTTACCCCGATTACATGTTCACATCTTCAGATCGAATATTCCTAATCTCTCAAATAATCAAGGAGAATATTCCCCACGAAATAGTCTGGTAAGGTTCATACTTCACCTAAGTAAAGTTTCGGACATAAATACTCTACCAGAAGATATGTTGGTAATCTTTCTTTCGCTTGCTGCTATTCCAAATAAAAGCAACTGATTATCTAATCACTTCCTTCCTAGCAGAATCAATCATGACTATAGGGAGAATGTTAAGGTAGCATCATTACCTTTAACCTTTCTAAAATAACCAAATGTCTCCAAAGGTAAAGGTGAGTCACACAGAGGACAAAACTGTGGAAAAAAAATTATTGGCTCACATGGTAGCGAAACAGGAATCCATTTGCCTACTCCAATGGTGATGGTCGCTAAGAACACGCGGTATGATTGCGTGCTACAGTGCAATAGCATCTTGAGTGCACGATATTCATTCTGACACCTTACGGATCTTAGTCCATTCACGAGCCAATCGCGCTTGGACCCGCCACCTCCTACTCGGCAAGCAATCGCTCATCTAGCTATGTATAACAGGTATACAGATTTGGGAAATTCAATCGTATGACAACTTTCGATCCAAATCCCAAAGTCAAATCTTGATCTCATCTCGATTCATTTTGAGGCGATGCTTTGAACGTGTTCATGATGATGCCCTGTGATCTAAAACAATTGGTGCTTACATAACTGTTTGCATCTCATCCTAGCCCATCGTCCATACAACGTCAAGGGGTGACTGTTCATGTAAGATTATAGTCTTAACCTACTTGACATGCCTAATTATGTACTCATTCCAGTTCCAAATATTTAGCAAGTTATTATGCATCAAGATAAAGTTATACTATTAATGCCAACCAATAATGTATATCCATCCAAAAAATATGATAGGGAACAATGACAATACGTCACTATAAAATCATATATTTACATCACCAATTTTGTAGACCTAAAGCTCTAACATGATTCAAGAATAACATAAAGTCTAATGGCTTGGTCAGTGGATCAACAATTATGTGCTCCATTGGTATGTACTCAAGTATGACTTTCTCTGATCTATTTTTGATGAAGTTGAATTTCACATCCATATGTTTGATTTTTGCAGTGTATCTTGTATTCTCTGATTGTAAACGTTTATTGTATATTTATTATTACATTCCTACATCTATCTTATAATAAATCTTGCTAATTTCTTATCTTAATGTCTTATTTTGTAGGTTTGTCTTAATGAAGGGAGAGGAGATAAGACCAAATAAAAGCCAGTTAAATTCTGATTTAATTAGATCTATTTGGTTAACTGAAGATAAAGCCAAATAAATACAGTTAAAATTGAATTTAGAAGAATCAATTTGGTTAGCTTGAAGAATCAAAGGGATAATATCAAAATCTAGAAATCCAAAAGAGATATTATTGGAAGATGTTTTCTATTGTGCAAGCGATTTTGACCATATCTCCAACCTTAACTTCAACCTTATCAGAAGATCTTTTCTGTTGGGCAAACGATTTGGCTATATCTTCAGACGCTCTCCCCTGCTCCCTTTTGGCTATAAATACTGCATTTTTCGGAGTTCAACAAGACGAAGACTAAGATTAAATTCTTGCTTAATTTTTAGGGTTTAGGATCATGTTAGATAGTTTATGAGAAGTTGTATCTCAGTTTTTATTTTGTAGCTCAGTCCAGCAACAAGTGAGAGAGAGAAAAAGAGTGTATAATTTACCGTTGAAGTGATAATCAAAGGAGATTCACCTTGCTTATTTATACTCAATCTTACTGGTATGTCTATGTTTTTTATTCATTCTTGTGTTTGTTCTTTCTTTGCAATGAGTAGCTAATTTTCTCATTCTGGGCTCACTGATCTCTCCTCTCTAGTTCTGATTTTGATCAATTTTTATGAAACCCAATTGAATCATTTGAATGCCTAACTTTAAACCTTACTTCTAGTGTGTGTTCATGAAGGCACATGAGGATGGGATTGGTTTTTGAACTTACTCTTGAAATTAATCTTTAAAAAAAGAACTTGTTTTTATTTCATACTTGCTTAATTACTTTGATGGTTTAATATTAAACTCAGAGAATGATTTCAAAACTAAAGTTCAATTTCTAAAAATAACTTATATGTTTTACTTGACTTCTCTTTTACAAGATTAAACTTTTGCCTATGATCATATTGAGGTTCTAAAACTTTCAAGAGAAAAATATAGAGTTAAGTAAATATTAGTGAGCCTGAATCTCTTTTTATTAAATATAATCAAACATCACTATCAACGTCTTCTTAAAATTCATCTTTTCCAAATCCTATTCTGAATGTTCAATTTTTCTATGAATCACTTCTCTACATTCCATCTTCTTCTCTTCTAAAAGACACCAACACTAAAAATTATTTTTCCCAAAAAAATATTGAAATGCTTGCATCGCATCTCTCCTCTCCACACGACCTGTTAGCTCTAAGCTACATGGTTTTTAATTTTTCAATTAATTTTTGGCGTCATTGCCAGGGAGAAACGATATTCTTTGTGTTTTGACAAGTTTGGTGCTCTATTTCAGGGTTAAGGAAATTAGGTTGAGAATTCAAGCATTACAAAAGAAGACTTGTGATCCTGTTCCCCTGCTCTAGAAAGTAGGGAACATGATTTCAAGAGTTGGCCACGAAAACACATCTTTTGCCGTGCAAACGTGGTAATTTTGTGAGACTACTAAATTTTTTTTTTGCAGGACATATTGCTCTGCAAAATAAGCTTTCTTAAATTCCTAGTTTTTTTTATCACCCTGTTTTAATCCAACAGTAATCGGTTGATTGAAATTACCAAAAAAATATTAGACTTGCATTCCTAGGCATTTGTCTAATTACCTTTCCCTTTCAATAACTGTTGAAGAAAGTTGGAGACAAGGCAAGTTTGCATAGCATCTAGCTTAGGATATTCTTGGGTGATTTACTTATTGAGTGTTACTTTTGCTATATCTTACATACTTTGCACAAACAAATCTTAAGGGCAAAACCCAACAAACGATAAGGTGGGGGAGTCATTACACTTCCTTAGCCCACAAACCATCTCCAAACACGCACAACCTAAGTCTAACTTAAAATCTAATAGACATTGGCCCTAGAGACATCTCAGACTCACTAAGAGGATGACCTAAGGGGAATTTGTTAGAATTTGACTCTTACCAAATCGGTGTCAAAGGATGAGGTTGAGAGGCAAAACCTCGAAGGCTGATGGTTTGGTAATATTAAGTCTGTCGCTTGTTGTGCGGATACCTCCCACCAATCTTACCCTGATCTGGTCGATTAACTTGTGGTCAAATTCTGCATGATACCTCCTGTGGACATCTAACCAGTTAGGAGTCGTCTAGGTGTAAGTCTACCTTAGAATAGGCATGGTTGAATTTTTTTCTTTTTGATTGATTGGTGAAATTGTTTGTGGTAGTAATTGTGTATGCAAGTGTGGTCGAGATACCCAAACACAGCTAGGTTGATTAGAAATAGTTTACCATCCAAACCTAACCCAAAACCAGATTTGATTATGTCTCAACCTACATTGTTGCAGGAGAGGTTCTATCCTATGAGGATCGCCCTTCCGTCTTGTATTCGGCTCCCGGAAGCCAATGTCAATAGTTTTGAACTGAAACCACAATTCACCAACACTGTCCCTAAGTTCCATGGTTTAGAGTCAAGGATGCGTACTTCTTCATAAGAGAATTTGAGGAAGTATGCATCATGATGAGTATATACCATTTAGGAGACAATGTGGTTAGATTACGTTTCATCCCCTTCGCATATAAGGACCTAGCCAAGAAATGGATATACAGCTTAACAGTCGATTCTATTACTTCTTGGGATAATTTTTTCAAGGCTTTTTTGAAGAAATTCTTTCCTATTCACAAGACCGCTCTCATTAGGAAGAATATCATGTAATTCAAGTAAGGAATTAGTGAACCATTTTGGAGGTACTTTGAATGTTTCAAAGACCTCCTAGCCCATTGTCCTTATCATGGCATAGAGAAGTGGTGACAGTGCCAACTTCTTTATGATGATTTAGACTAACAAAACAAGATCCTCTTAAAAACCATGTGCAAAGGGGATTATTGCAAAAGAATGAAAACAAAGGATAAGATTTACTTGAGGACCTAGCCGAAAAAACCATCCAATGGGAACCAACTCCTGAAAAGTCTAGGAACACAAATTCTATCTCTTCAAAAGAAGATCTCCATTTCATGAATCATCTGTTGGCCCAAAGGCCCATCAATCTAGTTTTGATGATGATTAACTTAAGTAGTTATAGTACTAATGATCTTGTGTTTATTAAGTTTCAGATATTTATTAAGATCTTAGTTAGTGTTTAGTGATTGTTATACATATTTGCATATTTTACCACTTCCATACCATGCATATTATATATAAATATGTGATTTTTAACCCCTTTTCTCTCTATTTTTGCAGGCCCACAACTTAAGAGAAAAAGCCTATTAATCACTTTAATTAGCAATAATTAAAGGGATTAAATCAAAAGAGCAAAGATTTGAAATCCGAATCCAGAGAGATCCGCGCGCCAACTGAAGACTCTAGAAGGCCACGTGGATAACAACATTGCAACCAACTCGTACCAGAAAGTTGTTAGCCAACGGCCTCAATAGGGCCGCGCCTTGCCGCCCGCGCGCGGCAATATCTGGGCCGTTGAGCCCCGGATTTTGTGCCAATGGCCAGGGTTCTAGAGGCTTCTCATGGATTGCTATAAATAGGTGGCCAGGGTCTATGCGCGAGAATAGAGAAGAAAGAGAAGAAAATAGGGGAAATTGTTGTAATTTTGTTTTAGCTTTCTCCTAGATTTTAGACTTCATCTCCTTCCTCCTAGAGATCTTGGCAAAGTGAGAGAGAGTGCTGTTTGAGAGCTTGTACCAAGGAAGTGACATACTTGTGGCCAAGGATAATCAAAAGAGCTCTATTCATCACTTTGCAAACTCTAGTATGTTTTACTTTCCTTGCTTTAATTTCTTGCATTTGATTCTAGTTCTTTTCTTTTGCTTTAGTTCTTTTGCTTACATAATGAATTGTAGCTTTGTTACTTGTGTGATGAAGAGCTAAATTCTTATTGCATGGCTAGCTAAGAACTTGCCTAGCTAACTTCTATCTCCTTGGATGATGCTTATTCTTATACTTGCATTGTGAACACTTCTATAATTTACCAAGAAGTAGAGTTGATTTCCCTTGACAATTTCTTGTTCATACCACCTATGACTCATGTGTGCCTCATTTAGAGCCTTGTCTAGAACAAGAGCCTTTGATGGAACATGAAGATGGTTCACCTACATATGCTACTTGTAAGAACAACTTCCCTACTTCAAGCTACTAGTTGTTGTTATGTCTTGAATGTTTGAATGAACGTTGTATCTTCTCTTAGCATCTTTGAGTGTCACTTCAAGATTTCATCAATTGAACATCTATCTAAGAGAGCCTATGACTCATTGTGAGACTTCAAGCTAGAACAAGAGAACACTCATCTTCAAGAAGGTAAAGAACTTTAACAAACAAGCAAGTTACATCATCAATTGCCAATGAGTCAATACAAGGCAACAAGCATCACCATTGAGTATAGCAAGTTAGCAATGAGGTAAAGTTAGCTAGCCATGTATCGTATCATCTAAAGTTTTTCCAACACTCTCTTTACTAGTTTCTTTGTCTTTACAATACACTTCCACTTCACTCAAGTTCTTTTTGATTTTTTTTTACATAATGCACACATCCACCATTTCTTTTCTTCTTGCACTTGTGTAATTACATAGAAGTTTCTTCGTCTTTTTGCTTCACTTTGAAAACCGTAACGCTTCCATCGCTAGCTCTCCCGGAAGATCGACCCGGTATAGCCATACTATTCGGAGATTGGAAAGAGTTTATTGATCTTTAAATACAATTGAGGAGTAAAACAAACACCAAGGTTAACTCTAAACCTCTTCTCCTTAACTGAATAATTGTGCAAGAACTCTACATTACTCTTTCCCAATCAAATTTTGGCGCCGTTGCCGGGGAGAGCAACGGTTTTTGGTTGAAAAGTGAAGAACTAATACGAAGTCTCTTCTCTGTTGCAGGTTACAGGTTGAAGAAACAGCAAATCTTGCATAGCAGTGACATATAAGCGGACCTGGGCCTCTGCTCTCGAAAGCAGAGACCAGGATCCCTCTGACTTGCCGCGTTTTGCCGCGCGGGCGCGGCAAGAAAGAGTTGACTACTAACCAGTTTCTGCAGGGCTTGCTTCTCTGCAAAATACAGCTGCTGCTATATTTTAAATCTTGTTTGCTTCACCTGATATCTGCTAATCAACAGTAAACGATTTGTTGCAAAAGTTAAAAATTGTTTAGACATTTGCATCTCTAGGCACGTGTCTTTCAATTTCTTTACTTTTACTGTTGAAGAATGCGGGGGACATGGTACGTAAGCATAGCATATAGACTAGGACTCACTCATTATTTGATTTAATTACGCTTTGAGTGAACCTTGTTTGTTGATATCGTACACTTGCACTAATTGACTCTAAGGGCAAATCCCATAACAAAGATAAGGTGGGGATTTTATCACCCCTTCCTTAGCCCACAAACCATCTTCCCCACATACTCACAATCCTAAGCTTCTAATTAAAAATTGCTAGACGCTGGCCCTAGGGACATCCGGACTCACTTAGGAGATTATCCTAAGGGGGAAAAGTGTTGGAAAGTGACTTTTGTAAAATCGGTGTCTAGGAAAGGGGTTGAGGGCCGAAAGCCCAAAGGTTGTTGGTTACTTAATTAAGGAACGTCTCTGACGGAAAACCTCCCAACAACTTTACCCTTTCCTGGCCGATTTGCTTATAGTCAAAGTCCACACCAAACCTCCTGTGGACGATCTATCGTTAGGAGTCGTCTAAGGTCCAGGAAACCTAGAAAGCTTGGATTGATTTTTCTTTTTTCTTGATTGTTATTTTTCATTTTCCGCCTGTGTGAAAGGTGCACGTTGATTGTGTAATTGTATGCAAGAGTGGTATCGAGATCCGAATTCTGCTAGGCTTGTAAGAACTTCTACACTGCCACATACACCACCACTCGACACAATCATGACTACCAACGTGTCATTGCAAGACAAGTTCTATCCTATCCGCACATCACTTCCATCTTGCATTCTCCTCCCAAACACAAATGGAAATAATTTTGAGTTGAAGCCCCAGTTCATAAACACACTTCCACAATTCCATGGCCTTGAATCTGAGGATGCCTACTTCTTCATCCGAGAGTTTGAAGAAGTATGCCTTATGATGAGGATTTTTCAGCTTACCAATGATGCTGTCAGACTTAGGTTCATACCTTTCGCATTGAAGGATATTGCTAAGAAGTGGCTTTATAATCTCCCAGTTAGCTCCATTTCTTCTTGGGATGATTTTGTTAAGGTCTTTCTTAAAAAGTTTTATCCTATCCATAAGACAGCCTTGATGAGGAAAAATATAATGCAATTCAAACAAGAAGCCAATGAACCATTTGAAGTATTTGAGCGCTTCAAAGACCTAGTAGCCCTGTGTCCCCATCACGGTATAGAAAAATGCGCCAGTGCCAGATTATCTATGATGGGCTTGATTATCAGACTAAGACCTAGCTTCCTCCCATGTATCCTGATTCTTTATATGGGCTCTCTTTCTCTAGAAACCTCAGACACAGACTGATCGGATCTTTGAGGCTCTAGCTGAAAAGACAATTCAGTGGGAATCATGTACTGAGAAACCTACACCCACAACTTCCAGAACTGGTTTACACTCTATAGGATCCTCGATAGCTGCAGAAGCTAAAATCACACAGTTGATGAAGAGGATTGAATTGCTAGAATCCAGGGAAAATTCTGTTGTTAATCAAGTCAACCCATCATCAGTAGCTAGCCCATCACCTATGGCTAGCCCTGCACCTATAATCCACCCGGGTTGTACTTACTGCCATGATTTGAATCATGTGTTGGAAGAGTGTCCAGTGTATTACTCTCAAAATTTTCAGGAGAGTACAAATGCCACTTACACCAGACCCGCTTACAATCCTTACTCCAAAACCTATAATCCGGGATGGCGAAACCATCCGAATTTCTCTGGAGTCAGTCTGGTCCTGAGCAGCCGAGACAGCCATTTCCACAACAATACCCTGCTCAGTCTCATCCACCGACTTACCACCAGAACCCACCAAATGTCCATTCATACCAGAGTCCACCCATATTCCAGTCATATCATCATCCTGTGCCATACCAAGCAAATTTTCAGCCCCAGTTTCAGAATCATCCACCACCCAATCCTTCAGACAAAAAAAATTTCTGAATTGGAGAAAATGATAGAGACCTTGTCTAAAACCAAGCCGCAATGATGAACAATCAGCAGCAGGATATGAACAAATTGCAAATTCAAATAGGGCAGTTGGCTAACACACTGACTGAAAGACAAAAAGGAATGCTGCCTAGCCAACCTGTGCCCAATCCCAAGCCCATTTTCCTCTGCACGAAGTTGAAGACTGCAAAGACTTGGGACCCAGCCAAAACCAAGCTATTCAAATCCTTAGGTCTGGGAAGCAGGTAGATAATAAGGTCTCAAATCAGTCTCCCAAATCTGTGCCAATACCATCACCTTCTGTTCCAATTCTACCCATGCAAAATAATCCTTCATCAAGCACACAACCATCCACTTCCCAGTCAAAAGGAAAAGAGAAAGTGATGAGCAAACATATAAGCCTGTTGTCCCATTCCCAAATAGGCTCACAAATCATAAGATAAGATGAATGCTCACATGGAGAAGATAAGAGAGATATTCAATCAAGTACAAATCAATGTCCCTCTCTTAGATGCTATTCAACAAGTCCCATCCTACGCCAAGTTTCTGAAAGAAATGTGTACCAAAAAGAGAAAAGCAAATGTCCCTAAGAAAGTCTTTTTGGCTTCCAACATAAGTGAACTGCTCAATGGTCCAATCCCTGTGAAATACAAAGATCCAGGGAGCCCTACCATTTCTTGCATCATAGGGCAGACCACTATAAATAGGGCATTGCTAGACTTGGGCGCGAGCATCAATCTTCTCCCCTTTTCCGTCTATCAGCAGTTAGGGTTAGGCAACCTTCGTCCAACCCAGATGACTATACAGTGGCTGACCGCTCTGTAAAAATTCCCAAGGGGGAAATTACAGATGTTCTAATACGGGTCGGGGAATTCATTTACCCCGTGGACTTTGTTGTTCTTGAAACACAACCCGTACAAAATCACAGAGCGCAAACACCTGTCATTCTCGGACGTCCTTTCTTAGCCACCGCAAATGCAATAATTAACTGCCGAAATGGATCGATGCGGTTAACGTTCGGAGATATGACGAAAGAGGTGAATGTCTTCCATCTGGGGAAGCAGCCAAGGGATGTGGACCATGATTCTTTGAAGTGAACTTGATTGAGGGATTGACCAGTGAACATGTGGAAGAAATTGAGTATGAGTCTGAAGAGGAGTTTGAGTTGGAGTCGGATGACTTTAACCTGGATCAAATTGTTGAATCAAATGTTGAACGGACCTCTAATTCCACACCTATTCTT
This sequence comes from Agave tequilana, assembly GCA_038442645.1. NCBI lineage: Eukaryota > Viridiplantae > Streptophyta > Magnoliopsida > Asparagales > Asparagaceae > Agave > Agave tequilana. The sequence goes on along the minus strand of JAVJIF010025068.1, from coordinate 25,069 downwards.
CCCTTGCACCATGAGCAACCAGTTATAGACCCTGTCCCTTCTTCTGAGCTTAAAGCTCTTCCCAATCATCTCAAGTACAAGTACTTGGATGAGAAGGAAGCTTTCCGGTAATCATTGCATCAAATCTTACTAAACAACAAGAAGAGGACCTTCTGACTGTGTTAAGGGAAAATAGAGAGGCCATTGGTTGGACCATGGCTGATATCAAGGGGATTAGTCCTACCATTGTTCAACATAGGATTCACTTAATGGAAGATGCTAAGCCTAAACGAGACCCACAGCGTCGACTTAACCCCATTATGCAAGAAGCTGTTAGATCTGAGATTTTGAAACTATTAGACAATGGGATTATCTATCCCATATCTGATAGTCAATGGGTTAGTCCTGTTCACGCTGTGCCTAAGAAAGCTGACTTTACTGTTGTGGAAAATGAGAATAAAGAATTGATACAAACACGTCTTCCAACGAAGATTCGAGTTTGTATTGATTACAGGAAACTGAATAGTGCCACACGTTAAGACCACTTTCCTCTTCCATTCATTGATCAAATGCTGGAGAGATTGGCGGGACATGAATATTATTGTTTCCTGGATGGATATTCAGGATATAACCAAATTCCAATCGCTCTCGAGGACCAAGATAAGACTACCTTCACCTGTCCCTTTGGAACATTTGCGTACCGAAGGATGCCCTTCGGTTTATGCAATGCTCCTGCAACGTTTCAACGTTGTATGTTGAGCCTGTTCTCGGACATGGTGGAAAAATTTTTGGAAATTTTATGGATGACTTTTCAATCTATGGGGATTCCTTTGAGCAATGCTTGTACCATCTAAAGTTGGTTTTGCAACGATGTATGGAAAAGAATTTGACACTTAACTGGGAAAAGTGTTATTTCATGGTCAAGTAAGGAATCGTACTTGGTCACAAGGTATCAAGAATCGGAATCGAGGTGGACAAGTCTAAGTGGAAGTCATAACAAAGCTCACTGAACCACAATGCTTAAAGGATATTAGATCATTCTTAGGGCACGCTGGTTCTACAGAAGATTCATTCAAGGGTTTAGCAACATTGCAAGACCTTTGACAAATCTTTTAGGAAAGGATGTACCCTATATCTTCGATGAGGAATGTCGAAAGTCATGGAAAGAGATAAAGAGTAGACTTGTCTCTGCACCGATAATCTCTGCACCAGACTGGACCAAACCGTTTGAGATTATGTGTGACGCCTCAGACTTTGCTATCGGTGCTGTTTTAGGACAGCGCATTGATAATAGGCAACACGTGATCTATTATGCTAGCAGAACACTAAACGATGCCCAACTCAATTACACGACCACTGAAAAGGAATTTTTAGCGGTTGTATTTGCGTTGGAGAAATTCCGTCAATATCTGCTAGGGTCCAGGACTATAATTTTCACTGATCACTCCGCCCTGAAATACTTGATGCAAAAGAAGGATGCTAAGGCAAGACTGATTCGTTGGATACTTCTTTTGCAAGAGTTTGATTTGGAGATAAAAGATAAAAAGGGCGTTGAGAACGTTGTAGCAGATCATTTGTCGAGAATACCGAATGCACCTAAGGAGAGTATACCGATTAACGATGATTTTCCTGACGAGCATATTTTGAAATACGTGGAGAGCCCTGGTATGCTGATATAGTGAACTACCTTGCTACCAGGCAAATACCTTCCCATTGATCAGGACAAGAAAAACATCGTTTTCTGCGCAAATGCGGTTTTCTTTGGGATGAACCGTATTTATTCAAATACTGTCCTGACCAAATCATACGTAGATGCCTTCCTGAGGATGAACATCAGAGCGTTTTGACATTCTGTCACAAGTCAGCTTGCGGTGGACATTTTGGTCCACGGAAAACTGCTGAGAAAGTGCTCCAGAGTGGATTCTACTGGCCCACTCTATTTAAGGAAGCATATAATTTCTGCAAGCTTTGTGATAAATGTCAAATGACGGGTCGTATTACACAAAGAGACATGATGCCCCCTCACACCCATCTTGGAAGTCGAAATTTTCGACCTCTGGGGCATCGATTTTATGGGACCCTTTCCTCTATCCTACGGTCACCAGTACATTTTGGTAGCCGTAGATTATGTTTCCAAATGGGCTGAAGCGATACCAACACGGACAAATGACAACCAAGTTGTCATTAAGTTTTTAAGAGAATACGTCATCTCTCGCTTCGGAGCCCCCCATGCGATAATAAGTGATAATGGGAGTCATTTTTGCAATAGGGCTTTTGAAGCCCTGATGCGCAAGTATTCTATCACTCACAAATTATCCACGGCTTATCATCCTCAAACCAATGGGCAAGTTGAAGTTACGAATAGACAGATAAAACTCATTTTGGAGAAAACTGTAGGACAGAACCGTAAGGATTGGTCCATCAAACTGACTGATGCCTTATGGGCATACAGGACCGCTTACAAGACTGTCCTCGGTATGTCTCCATATCGAGTTATATTGGGAAAACCTTGTCACTTGTCCGTTGAGTTAGAACACCGTGCAATGTGGGCTTAAAGCAGCTGAATTTAGATTTGGATAAGGCCGGTGTTCTAAGGAAGTTGCAGCTATCCGAGCTTGAAGAATTAAGAAATGAAGTATACGACAACGCTCGGATCACGAAGCACAGAGCCAAGCTGTTTCACGATAGATCCATTCACAGGAAAATCTTTGTTCCTGGACAGAAGGTTCTGTTATACAATTCAAGACTCCACCTTTTCCCTGGCAAGTTGAGGACCAGGTGGTCAGGGCCATTTATTGTTCAAACTGTCTTTTCCATGGTGCAGTCGAGATTCTTGACCCGACTAATGGCAATATATTCACTGTGAACGGTCAACGTCTAAAGCCATTCATTTCTTACCACGGAAGTTATGTCACACGAAGTTCACGAATCGGATCTTTTCGATCCAGTTTATTTGTGACAATTCCATCTGTATATTTTCCCGTGCATTTTTCCTGCATATCATTTTGGGATCACACTTGTAAATAATTTTCCAGTTTTTGTAAATAATAAATAAAAAAAATATATAAAAAGAAAAAAAATTAGGGATTTTTTTGTGCTTATAAAAGTTTCACATTCCTAGGATTTTCTTTCCCTAGGATTCCATGCATTTCCAAACTCCTTTGACCTAGGGTTGTAATTATATCTTTGACCTAAGGATAAATTTGGAAATCCCATTTTTCCCCCTTATAAATACTCTTTTTCACCTACCTTCCTCCCCCAAACGACAACTTCTCTTCAGATCTAAAAATTTCCTTCCACAGCCGACCTCCACAAAAATTCTGCTCCCCAGTTTTCTTGACGCCGCCGCGCCCTGCCGCAGCCCCGCCGCAGTTCTGACATCTCAGGCGCGCCGGAAAAGTTCAGACTGCCTGACTTCTTTCCCTGGAGACAGATAACGACCCATTCTTTCTGCAGCCGTCTCTGGTGCCCTCTGTGCACCTGTCTTTCGATTTCCCCCCACGATTATCCGGGGGTGGTTTGATCTCTTGTCCTTTGGTTCCTTTGCTCTAAATTTTTACTGTTATTCATGGCCCTAGCTTGTTTGTGGAGAGGGATTTCTCTATACTTTTGAACGATCAAGGGGATTTGGGCATATATTTTTAGATCAAATCCATGCGTGGAATTGGTATTCCTTAGTTTATGATAACAATGACAATGATGCCTATTATTGCCCTAATTGGTCACCACATTTTACAACTCATTGGACCATGCATCTGTTAATCATAACACACAAAAAACAGTTCATATGCACATATGGTGACATCTTTGTCACCATTCCACTCATTTCTGAAATCACCGATATCCCCATTCATCCCCATTATACTGACCCTTTGCCACTGGTTGATTACATGCCTCTCATGGGGGTCCGCTGCACTGAGCAGGACCGTGGGCTCAAAGCCCAATCCACGTTTAGAAATGTACATTGCATTGGACGTTGGCTCCAACGCAATATTTTTGGACTAGATCATTCCACGACTTTCAACAGGCCTGTGTTACAAATCATTCATGATTTAATGACTCATAGACACACGGTTTGTTTGAATAGGGCTATTTTCAACGCCATACTTGATAATTCCTCCCGCACTCGGGGTGCGAAATATTCTCATCCAGTCTTAATTACACGTCTATGTAGAAACTTCATACAAGATGCTGTATTTGACTCATTTGACCGAGTGTATGTTATAGCTGAGAGACCCACCAGTTCATACACTGGTTGTTTACACGCCCTCTGGTCACCTCGTGCCCAACCTGAGGACATTCCTGTGGAGTCCTCTTCAGCGGAGAGTTTAGAGGAGGTAGATGAGCCCCAATTCTGGAGACAGGACCCACCAGCAGAACCAAGAGCCTTCATGTCCACCATCTGGAAGGGTATGAAGAAGATATTTAGGGGACAAGTGCGGCTTAGAAAGAAGGTAGAGGAGCAATCCTCTCGCTTAGATGGAATGGAGGCGGCGTTAAGGAGAACACAGTCAGCTGGACCAAGCACCACATCGGGTCCGAAACGACGAAGGGAGTAGCTTTTCCCATTACCTATTTCATGCATCATTTTATCTTACATGCATTAGGGACAATGCATGAGATAGGTATGGGGGGGTAGATGCTAACATAGGATTTTTTTTTCACTTTCTTTTAGGTTTTTATTTTTAGGATTTTCTTTAGATTTTTTTTATTTTTAGATTTTTACCTTTCTTATAGATTTTCCACTTTCTTTTTAGATTTTACTTTTTTTTTAGAAAAAAATAAAAAAATATAAAATAAATAAAAAAAAAAGAAGAAATTCTTTGATCCATGTCTAAAGAATCAAACTTGAAATTTAGGGATTAAGGAAGCTCTAAATTAAGATTTCTAAATATAAGTTGAAAAGAGGAGTTTTGTTAGATTTTAGGTTAAGTAATAAAGGATTAGAAAAATTACTAGATTTTAATTCTTTCTTTAGGATATAAACATTGAACATATTGAAGGATTAATCAAAGACTTTGTGATTTTAGTTACATATATATATAATAATAATAAAAAAAATGTATATAAATAAAAAACCACTGATTAAGCTGGTAGGTAGTGCCTCAAGAAGCATTACCAATCACGCCTAAAGGTGGTCAAAAAGAAAAAAAAATAAAATAAAAATACTTAACTACTGATTAAGCTGGTAGGTAGTGCCTCAAGAAGCATTACCAATCACGCCTAAAGGTGGTCAAAAAGAAAAAAAATAATAAAAATACTTAACTACTGATTAAGCTGGTAGGTAGTGCCTCAAGAAGCATTACCGATCACGCCTAAAAGTGGTTAAGTCCTTAAATTCCTAAGTGGCCTAGTTTACTCGAGTCATCAAACCTTAGGGATGTTTTCTCATCTGGTGCCCTAAAACCGTCTGGTTTGGGAGTCATCGGTAAGAGACTCGCTACATGGGTAAACTAGAACACCTAAGGATGCTAAGGAAATGTAAATAAATAAACATTGTAAATAAATAAAAAAATATATATATATTTATATATATATTAGTAAATAAATGAACTTAGTCTAAGAAAGATCCTTCATATTCATAGATGTATATATCCTAGGATTGATGCAAAATCCGGTTTTTGATCTTTTCCCTAAAATCTTAACTAAGATGAAAACATAACTCCGAATAGACACTTATAGGAAGAATGAAAAATTTAGAGTAACCTAAAACCTAAAGATCAAGTTAGAATCTTTAAAACATGGATCAAAAATTTCACTAACCCTTTTCTTTTTATGGATTTTGTGGGTGCAATCCGCTGAAAACCCTCAGGAGACAACACTCCTCCTCTAGGGTAACCTAGAGGTTTAACGGCTTGTTGCACGTGCTCAGTGCAATCGTGTCACCTACGAAAGTGGTGTAATAAATTAGTTAGGATTTTCTTTTTCTTTTTCTTTCTTTTTTCTTTCTTTTTTGCTCGAGGACGAGCAAAAGCTAGGTATGGGAGTGTGATTGTTATACATATTTGCATATTTTACCACTTCCATACCATGCATATATATATAAATATGTGATTTTAACCCCTTTTCTCTCTATTTTTGCAGGCCCGCAACTTAAAGAGAAAAAGCCTATTAATCACTTTAATTAGCAATAATTAAAGGGATTAAATCAAAAGAGCAAAGATTTGAAATCCGAATCCAGAGAGATCCGCGCGCCAACTGAAGACTCTAGAAGGCCACGTGGATAACAACCTTGCAACCAACTCGTACCAGAAAGTTGTTAGCCAACGGCCTCAATAGGGCCGCGCCTTGCCGCCCGCGCGCGCGGCATATCTGGGCTGTTGAGCCCCGGATTTTGTGCCAACGGCCAGGGTTCTAGAGGCTTCTCATGGATTGCTATAAATAGGTGGCCAGGGTCTGTGCGCGAGAATAGAGAAGAAAGAGAAGAAAATAGGGGAAATTGTTGTAATTTTGTTTTAGCTTTCTCCTAGATTTTAGACTTCATCTCCTTCCTCCTAGAGATCTTGACAAAGTGAGAGAGAGTGCTGTTTGAGAGCTTGTACCAAGGAAGTAACATACTTGTGGCCAAGGATTAATCAAAAGAGCTCTATTCATCACTTTGCAAACTCTAGTATGCTTTACTTTTCCTTGCTTTAATTTCTTGCATTTGATTCTAGTTCTTTTCTTTTGCTTTAGTTCTTTTGCTTACATAATGAATTGTAGCTTTGTTACTTGTGTGATGAAGAGCTAAATTCTTATTGCATGGCTAGCTAAGAACTTGCCTAGCTAACTTCTATCTCCTTGGATGATGCTTATTCTTATACTTGCATTGTGAACACTTCTACAATTTACCAAGAAGTAGAGTTGATTTCCCTTGACAATTGCTTGTTCATACCACCTATGACTCATGTGTGCCTCATTTAGAGCCTTGTCTAGAACAAGAGCCTTTGATGGAACATGAAGATGGTTCACCTACATATGCTACTTGTAAGAACAACTTCCCTACTTCAAGCTACTAGTTGTTGTTATGTCTTGAATGTTTGAATGAACATTGTATCTTCTCTTTAGCATCTTTGAGTGTCACTTCAAGATTTCATCAATTGAACATCTATCTAAGAGAGCCTATGACTCATTGTGAGACTTCAAGCTAGAACAAGAGAACACTCATCTTCAAGAAGGTAAAGAACTTTAACAAACAAGCAAGTTACATCATCAATTGCCAATGAGTCAATACAAGGCAACAAGCATCACCATTGAGTATAGCAAGTTAGCAATGAGGTAAAGTTAGCTAGCCATGTATCGTATCATCTAAAGTTTTTCCAACACTCTCTTTACTAGTTTCTTTGTCTTTACAATACACTTCCACTTCACTCAAGTTCTTTTTGGTTTTTTTTTACATAATGCACACATCCACCATTTCTTTTCTTCTTGCACTTGTGTAATTACATAGAAGTTTCTTCGTCTTTTTGCTTCACTTTGAAAACCGTAACGCTTCCATCGCTAGCTCTCCCGGAAGATCGACCCGGTATAGCCATACTATATCGGAGATTGGAAAGAGTTTATTGATCTTTAAATACAATTGAGGAGTAAAACAAACACCAAGGTTAACTCTAAACCTCTTCTCCTTAACTGAATAATTGTGCAAGAACTCTACATTACTCTTTCCCAATCATTTAGCTTCAATAAAAGATTCAAAATCAAAATTTGAAATTAGCACGTGTTGATTCAAGAGCTCGTACTTCAAGATCGCATCAAGTACTCAAAGAGGAGTCTAGCTCATGGATCAAGTCAAGATGTTGAAGAAGATTTTCAAGAGAAGATTTTCAAGAATACTTGAGTCCTAGTTTGTAAATTTAACATTTTTGTTTTAGATAAAATGTATACAATAGATTAGTTGTGGATTGCTCAAGCTCACACACGCACACACAAAATTTATATTTTCATGTTAAATAGTTTTAGGTAACCATTTTGGTTTTGAGTTCAACAATACATATATCAGTTTCATGAATAGATTTCATCAAACAAGTTTACATGGTTTATATGTGTATTGGATTTCATCCATATATATTGTTGCTCCATATTGTTTAGATAACTTATTTTGATGAATTTATATCATGTGTTTAAGTTTTGTTTTAATCAAAACTTATTTTGGAGCATATTGTCAAAAATAAGTTTATTTCATTTACTATGTGTATTGGATCATTTCCAACACACTATGTTTCAAATATATTTCAATATCTTATGTTTGATTTGTACAAGTTTTAAAAAATCGGATTTTCTTTTAGAAGTTGGTTTTTGGAACATATCGGTTTTGGTTTAAGCTTTAATTTCTATGCCTTAAAAATATTTCACATGTTTGTAATATGTGTTGAGTTTTTTATCACACATATTTGTGCTACATAGTATTTCAATGAACTTATTTTGTAGATTTTATGGGAATAAAATGAATTTAAAATATCTTAAAAACCCTAAAAAAATGTGTTCTATTGCTGCTTGCGGTCGACTGACCGATAGACCGAAGGTTGGCTCGGTCGACTGACATGAACGAGCCCAAAGTGTGGTCAACTAACCGGTTGACCGACTGGCTCAAGCCCACCTCAGGTTGACTGACAGAGATGGGTTTTGGGTGCGGTCGACCGGCAATCCCGCCAGTCAGAAAATTGACCGTTGGCCGATCGATCGGCCGGCCATCCTGAGCCCTAACAGCTAGTTTTTGACAACCTATATATATGGGTCTTTTGGGCCAGATTTTGTAGAAGTTTTTCACAAGTTTTTGAGAGCCTATTTTCTATCTTCAACAGAGTTCTCTACAAGTTTTTGAGCTTAACTTCCATATCAAATAGAAAGTTTATCAAGAGTGCTTCTCTTGTGTTATTCAAAAGGATTTTCTTGAGTTTTTCACCACAAAATCTATCTAGTTTTTCTCACACAAGTTTGAGCTATCTATTGCTATATCTATCCTCTACGATCCTTGTTTGTGAGAATATTTGTTGGTGATCAAGAGAAGGGATCACAAAGTGTTCCATAATTTATAATATGGAGAAGTTGAAGGTTGTGGCCTCGGCGAACTTGTGGGTTCGAGTTGTGTGTTGTTCTTACGAGAACAAGTGAGGGACTTGCAGGTCCAAGAGTCCTTGAGGGAGCTCATTGTAGGAGTTGCAGCACCAGGTGATCTTGCAAGATCGATTCTAGTGGAAATCCTTCATAGTGGTGAAGGGGGGATGTAGAGTAAGTGGCTCGAGGCTCGAAAGAAATCTTCCGTGTTTGTGATTGCTCATCTCTCTCTCAACTCACTTGTGTCCATATCTTGCTTGCTTTTAATTATTTACATCTTTATATGCTTGATATTTACTTGTCCTTAATTGATATATATGTTTGTGATTGTTTGATATCTTGCATGCTCTCATATTATTCACATCTTTACATGCTTGATATTATTTGTATTTGTGCTCACACTAGTGATTAGCCAAGAGAGCTATAGTTGTATATCAACTCTTAATCTAGAGGAATCTTAAGGAGGAGTTCAGAGCCCTTCACCAGGAATTCGGCTTCACTCTTTGGTTAAACATTGTGTGATAGTTTTAGTTTACATAATAATTTTTAATTTCACATTGTTTGGCATTAGATTAGCATATCACCTATTCACCCCCTCTAGGTGATTTACAAGTGGTATCAGAGCTTGGTGCTCTTGATTTGGGTCTAACACCTAGAGTTAAAGATTCTTAATTTTGCTAATCATAATATTTGTATACACAAACATGAATTTTATTGCACCTCCTCTGTTTGTAATTCTTAACTTTCAAACTTGGAAAGTTAAGATGTCCATGCATCTCAAAGCCCTTCATATTCATGTTTATCTTGCCACAACCAAAAATTCATATTTTGTAAATGGCAACATCTTAAGGCTAATGCAAGACCCTTCATGCTTTAAAATCAACCCTAAATGATGATTATTTGTTTAAGGTTTCTAACTTTGATTTGGCTTTTATAATATAAAACACTCTTATCTCTCTTGGTGAATAAATGCAATATTACAAGGAGAGTGACTCGGATGAAGGAAGTGTTATTCCAACATGTGCTATATGGTCCAAGGGGATGAACCCCTTGAGGTAAATTCCGAATCTGAGCTTGATGAAGATGATAATATGTCTTATGATGAGCTTGCATTGCTTTGTCATAAACTTTTTTAAAAATATGATTTGTTAAAGGTGAAAATGATAAGTTAAAGAAAGAAAATAATTCTTTATTAAATAAAAAGATTTTTTCCAAAATTGAGTATTATTTCAAAAGGAAATGAATTTTTGAAAAAAAAAAGTTGTTTTGATTTCCAATGAAAAGGAGATTGTTTTAAATGAAAATGAACCTTTTAAAAGAAAATTATTTAATTGAAAAAGAAACGATTTCTATTTCCAAAAGAAAAATGATTTTGATTCTCATTCTTGTCATGTTTCTCATGCTAATAATGTTGCATTCTCTTCCGATAAAAAAGAGATTCATGTTTGAAAAATAGAATTGATTGTTTAGGCTCAACTTTGAGCCAATGTACTTTTAATTATAGTAGATTAAAATCTATGTTTTATAAGAAATAAGTTTCACATATGCATGCACATCCTATATGGCATACACATGCACACCATGCTCACACTTATTCCATTATGCATGCTAGAGTGTACATATGTATACATTGTGACCGGAAAGACCATCTTGCAAAATTTTACTTTGATAGGCTAAATTCTGTAAATTTTGCAAACAAATATGTTTGGGTTCCCAATGCTACTAACCCTCATGAATCCAAAAAGATATGGGTACAAAAATCTACACCACTTGTCTTTAATGTAAGTGTGGGCTCTCACGAAACTTGAGAGGATTAGTACCTTGATAGTAGATGCAATCAGAGCTTGACGGACACATCATGGATGCGATCATCATAGCTTGACAGACACATCATGGATGCATCGCTATCAAGAAGTTTTGGTGGGAGGACCACCTTATTTTGGAGAAATGAATTGGCTACATCGTATTGGTAACCATTTTATCCTTCACTTTTAAAAATATCTTAAATGCTTATATGCTTGTATGATTTAATTATATTTGTTTTGTGCTTAATGTTGAGTTGATTGGTTGTATGCTATGCATATATTTTAAAAATAATGTTCATGTTTTCAAGTGAATTTACATGCCAATTTTTTCTAATTCATATTTTTATATGCTTTAGTTAAAGCATATATTGATTTATATGTTTATATCATATGTTAATATGCATATCTTGTAAAAACTTGTGTTATATATGTACAATTCTTCATTTACACTTGATCTTCATGCTTTATATGTTTTATTTAATTTGTATACTCATTTTACGCTTGATTGTACATTGTATGTCCTAGTTTTGATAATTCTTGCATGATTATATCATATATCATGTTTTAGAAAAAAGAATTTCATTTGAGTTTTTGATTTTGAACTTTATTATTTTAATCTTCATGAATATGTCATTCATATGAACATTGAGCACTTACAAATATGTTTACTCATAATTTTTTTCTTGAGCTCTTTATGTGCCTTTTAGATCTTGAGTGTCATTTTTTTTATGTAATTAGCATGTTTCATGAGAAATATGATTTGGTGTATGTTTGAAGGATCTTTAACTAGTTTTCAAAACTATTTTAAACTAATTCTTCATTTTTCACTTGGTAGTATTTTCAATCTATAATTATTCTTAAAATATTATTTTTGAAAATTTCTACCCTACAAGGGCGGTTGGTTAGGTGACCATACCTTGTGTGCCTTAATGAATATTTTTTAAATTTGTGCATGATAGAGTGGATGATATGAGTTATACACATTATTCCCATGTTATTTTATTATATATACTCATTCAAGTTTTTCTATATATGTATGCGCTAATTTCAAGTAGTATTTTCATACATGCATATATATGATTGATTGTGCTTGTTTTACATTAACCATATATGTTTTATAGCACAAATTGATTTCATGCTAAGTTTAGTTTTACTTCAAAACATTTGCTTTTTGTTTCCAACAAGCTTATGCATTATTTTTGTAATTTTTTCAAAAAGGGAGAAATGTTTTTTGACTTAAAATGATTTTATATTTATGTTTATCTATAAAATAATATTTATATTTATCCACAAGTGGTATCTAAATTTTTTTAATTTCAAGAAGTATCAAAATTTGTTAAGTAATTTACAAGTCACAATTTGTTTAATTGATTTCATGTGGTATCAAAATTTTGTTTTGGCTGATTGCAAGTGGTATTAAAATTTGTTTTAATTAGTTTCAAAATTTGTTTTGACATGTATTGCTTATATTCAAGGGGAGCTTACATCTCCTCTATATATAAATTCATGATGAGTGTAGTATATAAAGAAGAGCTTAACCTCTTTTTTTATATTGTACATGTGTGGAGGAGAGCTTAACATCTCCGTCAATACATTGTATACTATATTTATATGAGTTAGGGTTTAGTCATCCCTTCTTTATATAATGCATGTATGCAGGGGGAGTTAACTTTGCGTCTCTTCTCTTCATGGATTTATATCACATATACATTTACCTTGTTTCTCTTTATCCTTTTATTAATGAATTGACAAAAGAGGGAGAGAAATTAGAGTGAGTATTTATATGCATGCTTTCTTTGTGTTTATGCATATATGTTTGTTTAATTATTAACTTCATTGAATATCTTCATATTTTTATGCTATGCATGAGTTAAGGGGGAGCTTTCATGAAGCTTATCTTTAAACCATGCATATATAACTCCATGAGTTTTGTCATCATCAAAAGGGGAGAGATTGTTGGCCCAAAGGCCCATCACTCTAGTTTTTATAATGATTAACTCATGTAGTTATACTACTAATGATCTTGTGTTTATTAAGTTTCAGATATTTATCAAGATCTTATTTGGAATTTAGCTTCAATAAAAGATTCAAAGTCAAGTTTTAAAGCTAGCACGTGTTGATTCAAGAGTTTGCGCTTCAAGATCGCATCAAGTACTCAAAGAGGAGTCTAACTCATGGATCAAGTTTGGATCAAGTCGAGATAGAGAAGATTTTCAAGAAGACTTGAGTTCTAATTTGTAAGTTTAAAATTTTTGTTTTAGATAAAATGTATAGGATAGATTAGTTGTGGATTGATCAAGCTCTCACACACACACAAACAAAATTATATATTGTTTTCATGTTAAATAGTTTTAGGTAACCATTTTAGTTTTGAGTTTCAAGAATACATATATCGGTTTCATGAATAGATTTCATCAAAACAAGTTTACATGGTTTATATGTGCATTGGATTTCATCCATATAATTATTACTTCATATTGTTTAGATAACTTATTTTGATGAGTTTATATGATGTGTTTAAGTTTTGTTTTTATCAAAACTTATTTTGGAGCTTATTGTCAAAAATTATTGTCAAAAACAAGTATATTTCATTTATTATGTGTATTGGATTATTTTCATACACACTATACTTCAAATATGTTTCAATATCTTATTTTTATATTTGTACAAGTTTAAAAAAAATCAGATTTTCATTTAGTTTTTGAAAATACCGGTTTTGATTTACGCTTTAATTTCTATGCCTCAAAAATAGTTCAAATGTTTGAAATATGTGTTGATTTTTGATCACACATATTTGTGCAATATAGTATTTCAATGAACTTATTTTTGTGAATTTTATGGGATTCAAAATGAATTTAAAAAGATCTTTAAAAAACCCTGAAAAATGTGTTCTAGGGCGAACGACCGGTCGACCGATGTGCATATGCACTAGTCCAAGCGATCGACTGACAGAGATAGGTTTGGATGTGGTCGACCAGGTGGTCGACCAACAACCCCAATGGTCAGAAAATTTGATCATTAGACCGGTCGGTCGACCGATAGGCCATCCTAAGCCCATAACAACTAGTTTTTGATAGCCTATATATATATATATATATATATATATATATATATATATATATATATATATATATATATATATATATATATATATATTATATAATATATGAGAGAAATGTAAATCAGCTGACACAGGAGGCAACTCCTCCTATGTCGCACTCAAAAATCATATTTCCCAAATGAATTTTCAAGATCCGACCACACATTATCATCTTCATATTCTATGATATATGCATATAAAAAATCAAGTGATTTGAAGTTTGTTTACTACATTTTTTTTGGGTTCAAACATTAACGATTTTTTAACACTAGAACAAAATAGAACATTTAGATCAATGAGTAAACGAACTTCAAATCACTTGATTTTTATATGTGTATATCTTAGAATATGAAGATGATAATGTACGATCGGATCTTGAAAATTCATTCGGGAAATATAATTTTTGAGTGCGACATAGGACGAATTTACCTCCTGTGTCAGCTGATTTACATTTCTCTCTCTCTCTCTATATATATATATATATATATATATATATATATATATATATATATATATATATATATATATATATATTATATATATATGGGTCATTTGAGCCAGTTTTTGTAGAAGTTTTTCACAAATTTTGAGAGCCTATTTTCCCATTTCAACAGAGTTTTCTCTAAATAGAGAGTTTATCAAGAGTGTTTCTCTTGTGTTATTCTAAAGAATTTTGTTGAGTTTTCCACCACAACATCTATCTAGTTTTTCTCACATAAGCTTAAGCTATCCATTGTTATATCCATCCTCTAGGATCCTTATTTGTGAGAGTATTTATTGGTGATCAAGAGAAGGGATCGCCAAGTGTTCCACATTTTGTAATTTGTAGAAGTTGGAGGTTGTGGCCTCGGTGAATTTGCGGGTTCGAGTTGTGTGTTGTTCTTGCAGGAACAAGTTAGGGACTTGCGGGTCTAAGAGTTCTTGAGGGAGCTCATTGTAGGTGTGACGACACGGATAATTTTGCGGGATCGATTCTAGTGGAATTCTTCATAGTGGTAAAGGCGGGACGTAGAGAAAGTGGCTTGAACCTCGAAAGAAATCTCCCGTATTTGCGATTGCTCATCTCTCTCCTCAACTCACTTGTATTTATATCTTCTTGCTCTTAATTGTTTACATCTTTATATGTTTGATATTTACTTGTGCTTAATTGATATACTTGCTTGGGATTGTTTGATATCTTGCATGCTCTCATATTGTTCACATCTTTACATGCTTGATATTGTTTGTATTTGTGCTTACACTAGTATTTAGCCAAGAGAGTTATAGTTGCACCTCAACTCTTAATCTAGAGGAATTTTGAGGATAAGTTCAGAGCCCTTCATCGGGAATTCGACTTCACTCTTTGGTTATACATTATATGATAGTTTTAATTTGCATAATAGTTTTTAATCCGCATTATTTAGCATTAGATTAGCATATCACCTATTCATCCCCCTCTAGGTGGTCTACGTCATCCATAGCTGCCGAGGCTAAAATTTCTAGCGTAGGAGTCAGTTTCAGTCAACCAAATCAGTCCAAACTAACTTTTAACTCCAGGCTGTACTTATTGTCAAGCCATGAACCATGTGTTTGAGAAGTGTCCAGTTTTTCAAGCTTAGCAAATGTTTCCTGAGCCCATGAATGCGGCCTTTTCAAGGCCCCATAACAATCCTTATGCTCAAACGTACAGTCCTGGCTGGAGAAATCACCCGAATTTTTCATAGGGCCAAAACAACAATGACCACTCAAGGTCAAACCACTTCCAATATCGCAATCATAATCACAATTCTTTCAATCATCAACCCAACTTTCTAAATTACCATCACAATTCTTCCAATCATCAATCCAATTTTTTCAATTATCAACAAAATTTTCCCAACTAACTCCACAATCTTCCTTCCAAAGTTCTCCACTTGAGAGAGAATGACTGACTTTGAGAAGAATATGAAAAGGTTTAAGAAAAACCAAGAGTCCCTCATGCAAATAATGTAGAACAACAACACACAAGCCATAAAAAGGTTAGATGTTCAAATGAATCAGCTAAAAAATGAGCTTATTTCTGCATCAATTATTTCTGCATCGGATTGGTCAAAGTCATTTGAAATCATGTGCGACGCTTCAGATTTTGCTACAGGCGCTGTCTTAAGACAACACATTGATAACAAGGAGTACGTGATTTACTACTCAAGTAAGATCTCAATGATGCGCAATGAATTACACTACAACCGAGAAGAAATTCTTAGCTGTAATATTTGCATTAAAGAAATTTCATCCCTACCTCTTGGGTCAAAACTACCATTTTCACCAATCATTCTGCGCTAAGATATCTTATGACGAAGAAAGATGCCCGACTAATTTGTTGTATCTTACTTCTTTAAGAATCAATCTCGAGATTCGAGATAAGAAAGGCATAGAAAATATCGTTGCTGACCATCTCTCGCGCATCCCAAATTCTCCATGCAACGAATTACCCATCAATAATGACTTTCCCTATGAACAACTTTTAGTTGCCTTTAGGGAACCTTGATTTGCCGACATAGTGAACTACTTAGTCACAAACCAAACTCCATCTCAGTGATCGAAACAGGATGTATACCGGTTCTTATTTCAAGTCCGGTATTTTTTTGAGAGGAACCGTATCTTTTTATTGTTCTGACCAAATCATTAGGAGATGCATTCCTGATAAGAAATTAAGAGTGTTCTATACTTTTGTCATGAACTTGCATGCGGTGGACACTTTGGTCCCCACAAGACTATTGAAAAAATGCTACAAAATGTGTTCTATTAGCCTACTTTGTTAAAAGATGCTTATGACTTTTACAAGACGTACCATAGATGCCAAATGGTAGGAAGGATGTCGAAACGAAATATGATGCCCCTCAATCCAATTCTAAAAATATAACTTTTTGATATTTAAGACATTAACTTTATGGGTCCTTTTCTTAACTCATTGGAAACCAATTGATTGGAACGAGAAATTGTATTAAAAATAGTTTAAGAGTTAGCAATCTCAGTCTCATTTCAATTTAACCGCGTAGCAAAGCTAGACGGGTGATCCATAGGGAAGGATGCGATGCAAGCGTTTTGGAACGATCTTCTCTGTATTTCACTTAGAACAGAAGAAAAAGATAGATTGATTAGATTTGATCGATTTTTAGAAATATAGTTTACTAATCATCTACCACAACCCATAGTATTAGTCTCAAATAATGAATATCATATTGAAATAATAAACATCCATCCTAGGTTATTAGTTGCTATTCAAGGAAGATGAATAATATTGGAATCCTAACTAGTGTACACTAATAATAATTAAACAGTTGTTCATCCTAATTTCAAAGCATAGCATAAGAAAAATTTAACTTAAATTTATGCTATCAAAGTTTTTAAGTATGAATTATGAAGAACCATTAAAAAGTGTAACCTAGATTAAAGTAAACCTAATCAATTCATCTTCAAGAAGATATTTTAATTCTAGGGTTTCTAATAGTAGCTATCAATCAATTCACTTTTTTTAAACTAAACTAGGGTTGATCGAGAGATTAGCAAACTATGATTTTAATTTAGTTATTCATCTTTTTTTATGTTATTTTCAAGTTTTTATGTGGAATCAAAAGAATTGCAAGAAAATAAAAGAAGGAAATAAAACAATTAATTAAGCAGAAAGCGGAATTAAATTGCAAAGAAGAAAAGAGTAACCTTTATTGGGTGTCACTAACCAATTTACAAAGCTCCTCGTTCTTCAAAATAATTTTCTTCAAATAAAAACAAAATACAAGAAATTCGGAAATAGAAAAAGATCTAAAGAAAAACCCTAACTTCAGTTGCTGGATGCCCCCTCTGTTGCTGTGCAGGGGTATTTATAGGAGATATAGGAAGTAGAGTCCCAGTACAACTCTCCCACGAAATCTCGTAACCAAAATCATCCAAAAGACCGCGGAAATGCGGCTATGGCCGCGTTTCCGCGGCCAAAGCGTGGCAAATGGCCACGCGCTTTCTTGCGTGGCCTCCTCTGGTCCGTTCATCTGGGATTCTCCTTCTGGATTCTGCATGCAGACCCTCTATCTTGAGAATTCGGGATAACTTGGAAGCAAGTTATCATAAATCCGAATTTTTAAAAGGATTTTATCTTTAAACTTTTCTCCTTTTATCTTTAGCCTTGTCTTGCAAGCAACTAGGGTTGAGTAGAAGTCCATCTCATCTTATTCTTTTCCTCCTCTTTTAGCAATTAGGAGTTCTATTTTATCCTTCCTTTCCTCCCTTAGATTTTAAAAATAATTTAAAATTCAAGTTTAGATTAGGTTAGATAATGTAGAAACTTCTAAATTACTACAATTTTTGCATATGGTCTTTTGGGCTTCATTCAGGCTTTATTTCTTTATTTTTTTAATTACTCAAGGCCTGCACACATTAAACAATAAAACATAGTAGTAGTGCGTAATAAAAGAATAAATAGGGAAATATGATGGTAAATGTGATGATAAATATGCAATTTTTACTACCTATCACACCCCCCACACTTATCTTTTTGCTCGTCCTCGAGTAAAAATCAAAAAGAAAGAGAAAAGAAAAGAAAAACTAATCTATCCTAACTCACTTTCGTAGGCATCACGGTTGCACTTAGCATGTGCAACAAGCCGTTTAAACCTCTAGGTTACCCTAGAGGACGAGTGTGTCTCGTGAGGGTTTTCAGCGGATTACACCCACAAAATCCATAAAAAGGAAAATGTTAGTGAATTAGTTAAATTATTTTATTATTTAGTTACTTATTTTGAAAAAGGAACGAAATATTTGAAATATGTTTGAAGAAACTAAGTAATCTATAAGTTTAGGATTATCATTTTTATTCATTCTTAAACTTAGTCCTATATAATAATTGTCATTAATTTTAGGTAAGGATTAAAATTGAATTTTTGTATACTCTCTTTCGTTACCCTAAGTCGTATGCATCCTTGTGAATCTTTACTAGGGATTCTTTAACTTGGACTCTCATGCCTCTTTATTATTATTTTTCCCTTTTTTTAATATGTATAACTCATCTAATTTTCTTTTGTATAAGTATCAAGGCTTCTTGAAGCCTACAAAGTTGAACAATTTTGATGATGGACAAGTGATGATGGACAAGCATTTATGATTACTCAACCTCACTTGAAGCCAGTTGAAGCTTATGGGAATTATTGGATATTTTGTGTAATTTTAGAATATTGTGAAAAGCCTTGAAAACTTACACAAAATACCCTTTCAAGTCGACCTTCTTATATAGTCGACTACATTCAGTTTTCCAGAAACCAAATATCTGTATCAGTCAAAACATAGTCGACTAACCCCTTGTTGTAGTCGACTAATCAGTGGAAATTTTGTTCCGATAGTCGACTAGTCTCTTGTTCAAGTCGACTAATAACGGTTGTTAACTGCTGTGCAGTTGGTGAATTCTGGTGCTTTTTCAACGTTTCAAAATTTGAATTTGGCCTGATAACTACCCTAACTTACTATGGATTTCACCTATAAATAGGGGTATGTCCTAGGGTCAAATCACTAATTCAAATCCAAAGTTTTCAGCCTTAAACTCTGTCCAAAAATTCTGTTTTCTGAAAACTTGTTCTCTTTCAGTTTTCTTCACCAAATTCCAAAGTCCATTGTGAAGATTTCTGAAATCCCTCCTATAAGAAACCTTGTCCACAAGCACATTCAATTTCAAGGCTTATAGGATCATTGTAATCATTCAAAGAAGATCATTGTACAAGGCGTCTTCTTGGGAGTAGAAGAAAGTTGTACAAGGCGTTTGTTCTCTTGGTGTAAAGAGGAGTTGTGCACATTTGGTAAAGGGCGTTGTCAAGTGGTGTACAAGGCATTGGTTGTGGGTGTACACAAATCAGGAAAGGAAAATCTCAAGCGGTTGGCTTGGGGACTGGATGTAGGTCACAAGGACCGAACCAGGATAACTCTCTTGTCTTTGCGTTTGAATTTTCTGAGTTTACCTTGTGTTTATTTTATTTCCTGCAAGTAATTTGATTTACAGTTTTTAAACACTATTCACCCCCCCTCTAGTGTTGTGTTGCTTTGATTATAGATCCTACATTTGGTATCAGAGCGGGTTCAAGGCAACAACCATACGAGGATGGCAACGGAGTTCCCTTCGTCCCAATTCAAAGAAGGTCATTCTACACAACGTCCACCGCTATTTGACAGATCCAACTACAATTATTGGAAGTGTAGAATGAAGATCTACTTGCAATCGTTGAACTACGACCTTGGAACATCGTAGAAGCATCATACATCAAGCCAACAACTAACTACAACGCTTGGAGTGAAGATCAAAAGAAGAATGCAAATCTTGATGCCAAGGCGATGAACGCTCTATTTTGTGCCTTAACCAAAGAAGAGTTCAACCGTGTGTCTACATCCACTTCTGCACATCACATATGGCATACTCTTCAGGTAACTCACGAAGGCACAAATAAAGTTAAGGAATCTAAAATATCTGTTCTTGTCCACAGATTTGAGTTTTTCAAATGAAGGAGAATGAAACCATATCCGAGATGGTTGCAAGATTCACCGACATCACCAATACCTTAGCATCCCTTGGAAAGGACTACACCCAAGTTGAAAGAGTTCGAAAGATCCTTCGTGCACTCACACCAGAATGGGAGAAGAAGACAACCGCCATTGAAGAGGCGAATGATCTCTCAACTATGACATTAGAAAACCTAATCGGTAATCTAATGGCATATGAAGTGCAGTTAGAAGAAAGAAAGAAGGACGAACAACAACATCCCAAGAAGAAAGTACTTGCCTTCCATGCATCCTCCGACACGGACAATTCGGATGAAGATGAAGAAGAAATGGCGATGCTATCCAGAAAGTTCAAAAGGTTCTTAAAACAAGGTAAATTTAAAAAGAATAAAGATACTAATGATACTCCTACTTGTTTAAGTGTAACAAACCAGGCCACATAAAGAAGGATTGCCCATTGATGAAATCAAAAGGACACTTCAAGAACTTCAATAAGTTCAACAAGAAGAAGAAGAAAGCCTTCAAGCAACATGGGATGATAGCGACTCATCTTCCTCTGACGAAGAAGCAACGGAAACCGCCCAAAACCTGCTTCATGGCCCAAGAAGACGAGGTACAAGATTATGATGAGTTTTAGAAGCTTTTAATGATTGTTTAATAATTTCAAAAATGAAAAGATTAAAAATAAAGTCTTAATAAAGGAAATGAAAGACTCATTCATGAAAATGCATGTTTTGTTTCTCAAACATCTTCTCTAAGTTCTCAAAATGAAGATTTTGAAAAAGTTATTGCATCTTTAAAAAAGGATAATGAAATTTTCTTAAAAGAAAATTCTTTACTTAAAAAGGAAACTATTTCTTTAAATTCTAGAATTTCTATTTTAGATAAAGACATGATTGTTTTCAAAATTAAGTATGAAGATCTTTTGAAAAATGTAACTAATTTAATAAAGGAAAAGAGAATTTAAATGTTTTATTATCTTCTCAAAAGATGTCTAACAATCATTTTGGTCTTGGTTTTTCAAAAGATAAGATTTATAAACCTACTCATATTGGTATTGGATCTTCAAAAACCAATTTTGTAAAATCTACACATCTTCATAATAATAATCCATATAATTCTTTTGTGAAAAGAAATACTATTTCAAAAAGAATTAGATGCAAATTTATATGGGTTCTAAGAATCTAAATACTGTTGATAAAATATTTATATTGCATCTTATATACATGATGTGTGTAATTCTGAGAATTATGTTTATACTAACAAGTGGAAACCAAATTCCAATTGGATTTGGGTTCCTAAAGGCTAATCTTTTCGGACCCTATCATGATGGGTACCATACAAAATTGTTTTATTTTATAGGTACCTTTTAAAGAAAAGTGGATACTTGATAGTGGGTGTTCCAAACACATGACCGGACACATTCAACTACTGTCTTCCGTTCAAATCAAAAAGGGAGGTACAGTGATATTTGGAGACAATAACAAAGGAAAGGTTATTGGTACCGCCATAGTTGGTAATATTTCAAAACCCCTTATTGAAAATGTTCTTTTGGTAAGTGGTTTAAACACAATCTATTAAGTATTAGTCAATTATGTGATAAGGGTTATAAAATTGTTTTTGAAAAAGATGCATGTCTTATTTATGATACTAATATGAAAGATGTTTTATTTAAAGGTTTTCGTAACAATAACATTTATGAGTTATCAATAACATGCATATCATCTAATGATAATTTATGTTTACTTGCTTCTAATAATGACTATTTTTTATGGCATAAAAGATTTGGTCATTTGAATATGAAAACTATTTCTAAGATTTCTAAATTTGATTTAGTTAAAGGTCTTCCAAAAATAACTTTTAAAAAGGATTATTTTTGTGATTCTTGTCAATTAGGAAAACAAGTTAAATCATCTTTTAAATCTAAAGATTTTGTTTCTACCAATAGACCTTTAGAATTGTTGCATTTGGATTTATTGGTCCTACTCGTGTTTCTTCTTTAAACAAGAGTAGATATGTTTTTGTTATTGTTGATGATTATTCACGTTTTTCATGGGTCATTTTTCTAAAAAATAAAAATGATACTTTTGATGAATTTGCAAGTTTTTGTAAAAGAATTCAAAATCAAAAGTCTCTAAACATAGTCACTATTCGAAGTGATCATGGAGGAGAATTTGAGAATGAATCTTTTCAAATTTCTGTGATAAGTATGTATTATACATATAATTTGCATTTCCTAGAGCATCTCCTCAAAATGGTGTTGTAGAGAGAAAGAATAGGACTTTGCAAGAATGTGCTAGAACTATGCTTATGGACAGTAATTTACCAAAATATTTTGGGCTGAGGCTATTGCTACTGCATGTTATGTTTTAAATCGTGTGCTTATTCGACCTTTTTAAATAAACATCTTTTGAATTGTTTTATAATAGGATTCCAAAAGTTTCTTACTTTAAGATTTTTGGATGTAAATGCTTTATCTTAAATACAAAAGATGCTTTAGATAAATTTGATGCTAGATCCAATGAAGGTATTTTTGTTGGATACTCTACTCATAGTAAAGCATATAGAATATTTAATAAGAAAACATTTACTATTGAAGAATCATTACATGTTAAATTTGATGAATCCTTGACTAAGCCTATTTCTAATACTTCTCCACATGATGATGATCATATCATAGATACTCCTATTGATAATATTGTTATATCTTCTGTTGATACTAACATTTCTAAGGATGATGAGACTCCTACCGAGTTACCGAAAGCATATGTTGAAGTAAGGAATCATCCACGTGATTTGGTTATTGGAGATATAAATCAAGGCGTTCAGACAAGATCCAAGTTGAACTACATGACACAAATTACCTTCATATCACTCATTGAACCGAAGAATATCAAAGAAGCATGTGAGGATGATTTTTGGACGATTGCCATGCAAGAAGAGTTGAACCATTTGTCAGAAATGATGTTTGGGATC
Organism: Agave tequilana; assembly: GCA_038442645.1. Lineage (NCBI taxonomy): Eukaryota > Viridiplantae > Streptophyta > Magnoliopsida > Asparagales > Asparagaceae > Agave > Agave tequilana. Next base: position 1,684 of record JAVJIF010025068.1, on the reverse strand, counting down.
TTGTACAACGTCCTACTGATCATCCAGTCATCGGTACCAGATGGATCTTTAAGAACAAACTTGATGAAACAGGTGAAGTCATTAAGAACAAAGCAAGGTTAGTAGCACAAGGATACAGTCAAGAAGAAGGTATTGATTTTGATGAAACTTATACACCACAGTAGCTAGGCTTGAATCTATTCGTATTTTACTTGCTTTTTCTTGTTTTATGAATTTCAAACTATATCAAATGGATGTTAAAAGTGCCTTTTTAAACGGATTTATTAAAGAAACTGTTTATGTTGAACAACCTCCAGGTTTTGAACATGAAAAATTTCCAAACCATGTTTTTAAACTTAAGAAAGCTTTATATGGTTTAAAGCAAGCACCCCGTGCTTGGTATGATAGATTAAAAGTTTTCTTTTAAATTCTGATTTTAAGATGGAAGAGCAGATACAACTCTCTTATTAAACATGTTGATAAAGATATCTTAATCATTCAGAGTTATGTTGATGACATTTTATTTGGATCTACTAACGATAATCTTTGTCAAGAATTTTCTAAGACCATGCAGAGTGAATTTGAGATGAGCCACATGGGCGAACTTACTTACTTTCTCGGTCTGCAAATAAGCAAATGAAAATGAAGGATGGAATCTTCATTTCCCAGTGCAAGTATGCAAAGGAACTTCTAAAAAGATTTGGCATGGAAAATTCTGGTCATAAGAATACTCCCATGAGTACGACGACATTTTTAGACAAAGATGAAAATGGTAAGAATGTTGATCAGAAACTCTATAGAGGTATGATTGGTTCTTTACTATACATTAATTCAAGTAGACCTGATATAATGTTCAGTGTATGCTTATGTGCTAGATATCAGTCAAATCCTAAGGAATCACATCTTAAAGCAGTGAAAAGGATTTTTAGATATTTAAATAACACACTCAATTATGGTTTATTTTATCCCAAATCAAGCACATTTGATTTACTATCATATAGTGATGCTGATTTTGCTGGATGTAAATCTGATCGGAAGAGTACTAGTGGTACTTGTCACTTTTTGGGACATTCACTAGTATCATGGTTCAGTAAAAAGCAAAATTCTATATCATTATCAACAACCGAGGCAGAATATATAGCTGCTAGTGTTGCATGTGCTCAAATTATATGGATGAAACAAACCTACTTGATTATGGCATGACTATCACAAACTCACCTATTATGTGTGATAATACTAGTGCTATTAATTTATCTAAAAATCCAGTTCATCATTCACGTACCAAACACATTGATATTAGACATCACTTTTTACGTGACCATGCTTTAAAAGGTGACATTTCTTTAAATTTTATATCAACTGATAATCAAGTTGCAGATATTTCACAAAGCCTCTTAAAGTAGATACTTTTATGAAATTTAGAAGAGATTTGGGTATTTGCAATTTTTCTGATTTTTAAAAATTTTTTTCAGAATTTTTCAAAGGCATTTTTTTACATAATTAGTCGACTTAATAATCCATATTAGTCGAATTATATAAACCATAGTCGACTTGACAGTAACCCAGTCGACTAAATTGCATTAACAGAGACATAGCTTTTGATTTTTCAAAACTTAGTCGACTAACTTGATTTTATAGTCGACTAGTCAATGTATTAGTCGACTAATAACAAACCCCAAGTCGACTAATTCTGTCATATTCTGTG
>JAVJIF010025067.1:0-19203 GCA_038442645.1 Agave tequilana | reverse complement strand
GTAGAACATTTGAAACCTAACAAAAATTGATTTGTAAGGGGTTTTAAATGTTTAGATAATAATTAAATGGTCGGATCGAGAATTTGTTTGTCTAAAGACATAGATCTAACCAACTCACTACTTTCGGCCATCCATTTTGCGCCGCTTGATGAATTGATAAAAGTATTCAAAACATTTGATTTTTGATTTATAGATACTTGAAATAATATAGATCAACTTCAACGAGGTGGATCTTTTATTCGAACGTTGGAGGGTTGTATTTGAGTGGGAAGGATTAAGGCTCGAATCCTTTTAGAAGGACACAAGTCTATCTCCTCTCCTCTCTCTCTCTATCTCACACACACACAAATATTGTGACTTGATCCCCTAAGAACGATTCTCATAGATTTCTGTGAGATCTTTTATGTTAGAAATATTCTAGTGAGCAACGGGCTCACTGCACACTTCGTGCGAACTCCCAAGTAACCCCCTCATGGATGATCCGAACCGTTCATTTTGATTTACACACTCTAATTTAGTTACCAATAAAAACTCACATGATTTCGATCTTTTTTATCCATGCATCAAATGACATCTTATTCTACGGCTAATAATATCAACGACTTATGCATGATAAAAAGGGTCAGAATAGCGTGAGTTTTGATTGGTAATCTAATTAGAGTGTGTAGATCAAGATGAAATCATTCATAGAAAGAGTGGTTTGGGAGTTCGCTCGAACCTTCGATGAGCCCGGTGCATCAAGCCTGATTTACCTCTCGCATCATATCAAAGTCAAACAGATCCAACAACACACCCCGACCTTATCTGTAATATCCCTATTTCGAAATACAAGAATTAATGATAATTGATAGCCTTTTAATATGTATTTGTATTAGTATTAATGTTATCTTATGTGGATCACTATTAATAATTATTATTAATTATTACTATTTTTAATTGTTCGTAGTTATTCTTATTACCATGATTATTATTATCAATATTATTATATTTTGTATTTATATTGATTAGGCCCAATAAGGCCCACCCAAGTCACTCTCTTATATTAATCATCATTTCTCTAATTAATGAAAACACTAACTCAATCTCCTAATTTATTTGTATATTATCCTCCAAACTCAATAACTTAACCCATTACTCAATACTCATTACCTTAAACTCAAAACCCATAATCCATTATACTCCTGTATATAATCTTTATCATCTCCTAAACCTAAATCCTAACCTCATCTTTTTTTTTCCCTCCTTCTCTCTCCATCTCCAACAGCGGCCCCACCTCCCCATGTACTATAGTCGTGACCCCTTCCATTGTCGAGCACTGCCATCTCTCATGGCTGCCGAGAGCACCCCCCACACAACCCCTGCCGCATCTTTTTCTCTCCACCAAGCAATGCCACACCTCTCCTCTTCCTCTGATCATTTGCCATTGGCCGAACCATTCCCCTCCCAGGCCGTGAGCCCACCAAGCCAGACCCTTCTCCTTGGCACCTCTCCTCCACGCATTAACCCACAACACTCTCCTTCTCCACTCCCCTCTCGGCAACCAAACCTTCACCCCGGAGCTCCCCCCACGACAGCCAGGCCGCGAGAGCTCCCCCATGCCATCCTCCTGCACCATCCCCTCCACCGATCCTCCTTGCGCGCCTGCTCCTCCCCAGGCCACGCACAGAGCCCCTTCTCACCTCCTGCGCAAGCCACCAGCGTGCCTTTCCCTCTCCGTCGACCCTCCGTAGGCAAGCCGCGAGCGTCTTGCTCCAGTCCGATCTCCTCCGGCTAGCCTCTGTCATCGTCTGGTATCCTCTACGGCTTCCGTCTCTGTGGCGAGCGACGCACCGCGACTGTGTCTCCCTTTTTTGTCGTGAGTCTCTCTGTATCTCTCTATTTATATTTGGTGTTGTGTAAATATTACAACGTGGTGTGTGTTTAATTATGTGTAATGTGCTTACGTGTGTGGGTATTGGTGTGTGTGTGAGTGCGTGGGTAAGTGCATGCATATGTGAGGATATATGTGTGTGTGTGGTGAGTTGATCCCCTAAGAACGGTTCTCACGAATTCATGTGAGAACTTTCACGTGGGCCGTCGGATCTGATAGAGATCTAGTTTTATTTGATTTGATCTATCAGATCCGACGACCCACGTGAAAGTTCTCACAGAAATCCGTGAGAACCGTTCTTAGAGGATCAGCTCCCTATATATATATGTGTGTGTGTGTGTGTGTGTCTATATATATATAGTGTATGCATGTGTGGATAAGTATATAATGTGTATGCATGTGTATACTCGTATATATGTATGTATGTAGGGTACACATGTGTGTGTATGCACGTGTGGCGTGCGTGTGTGAGTTATGTGTAGGTGCTAATTCCTCTCCCTCTCTGTGTGGTTGCGTGGTACAGTGTTACAGACCTGTTTGATGAGATCCGGACCCGTTGCAGAAGATTCAAAATTGTGTTCGTTATGGATCCGATACATGAGACGATCTGAGATCCGTATCGGTTCTTGCAGTGAAGTCTAGACGACGATTTGGATCCAAAACCGTGTCATTTCATGTGAGTGTTGGTTCTTGTGTTATTTCCTCATTTTTCGTTGTCAGTAGTATTTATATGTTACTTTTATCATTTCATGTGATCGTCTGATTTATTTTACCAGTATGATTATGCGTATCATTTCATGAGATATCAGTGAGTGTTCACTTTAATTATATAGTTTATCTGAACGCTTATCAGCATCATTTCATGTGATGGTTGCTTGCTACTTTGATTCAAGACTAGTTGTAGTATACCTAGACTGTGACTTGGATTGATCTTAGATTGCCCTGGTTCATGTTAGTGGATAAACAACATATTTATTTGAGGTATTTATCAAACATTTATTTGGTAATTATTTAGACGAAATTTATTTGGATATTGAGGGTGGAATAACATGATATTACTTTATTAAGATGACAGATCTTCTTGATACTTGAACTTATATGGACTTAATTAGAGTTAGAGTAGACCTGAGATTTATATTCCTTACATTGGATCTTGATTAGTATATAGGTGAGATTGGTTTTTGTTGGATTATCATCAGGCGTTGTGCATATATTTTACCTCCGATATCGATGTGTAACATAATCTTAGCTTTAGATTATTTAAGCAAGAATTTTCAGATTTACCCTGATTATATTGATTGAGTATTGATGACTTTATTGATACTGATTACTAGATGTAGAGATGATCTATATTTCATATTGATCGAGAACGTCACACTTTTAGTTATAATCTTAATTATGGTTGGATAAGTTTGATTTTGAAGATATTTCATTGTTTATTTATGATCTCGGTATTCGTTATTTTAGTTGATCTCGAGGATGTATTCAGTGCTTCATGATTGATCCTTAACTACTTCAGTTACTCAGTTATAAAAATAGAATTACGGTGAGAGTGATTTCACTAATATCAGTGATAATATATATATTCAGAATTTGATAGCAGTTATTATTTGATCTCAGTTATTGGGGACTTAGAGGATTGGAGTAGATTGGTAGCAGATAGAATTGATTAATTATTTATTAGACTGGTGGTTTACAGTATCAGATATTCTGAAACAGGCTTACAGTTTGATGTTCAAGATGAGTCCGTTGAGATTATGAGTTGATGGATCAGGTACAGATGTAGCATCGGCGGATGGGATTGTGATTGATTCTAGATGTGACTGTATTGTAAGAAATCAGTGTCTAAACCTGTTACTAGTATTATTTCATGTTACTGAAGTTACTGGGAAAGTATTCTTAGACTGTAACACCATGTACAGTCCTATTGTTCATTGTATACACGGTTACTGATACTCTTTACTGTTCTTGTTAATGTTCACCATATATACGATTACTGTTTACTGATATACTGTAATGTTACTGTCACTATATCGTCCTAATATTCTAAATAACATAGATATTGATTGTTATAATTGAATTAAATTAAGTAATAATGTGAATGAATAACTTACGCTGGGATTGGAAAAATTGATGGAGGAGACAGCGTCTATATTTTGGGTGGACTTAGGATACATGTTGCGCAGCCGAGATAGGGTTCCACTGTAGGGTTCCGAGAATGACTGACATCCATGCTGTTACTGTTACACTGTTACTATAGTACTTGGCGGTACGGTCTGGTTCAGCACCAGACATCTGAGCTGTGGTCTCAGGTATATAAAGGACCCATCTAAAGTATGGATAATGTCTCCAACCTATCAGTTTCAATAACTTAGGACCCTGATTGACACGTGTAGTAGGCGTAGTATGGGATGCGTCTATTATATGTGGCAAATGGTGTGCGCTGACATAATTAATAATGATAAATTATTTAATTGCAAATTGTGACTGACTGTGTTCACTTGTCGTGTTTATACATATGATATGATAGACATCTGATACATGCATGATATGATAAACACCTGATTGTACTCATAACCTGATTATACATCTGATTCTGTTACTGATTACCCTTAACTGTCCATCTATATTTTGTATGTTATTTCAGTCTTATTCCAGTATATATTTTCATCATCTGCTCACAGGTATATGCACGTGCACCTTCTCCTTTATTCTCACACATTCACTAGGAGTTCTGACTCTGTAGATTTGCATATCTAGGTATTTGCATGTTATCTTACTGATCAGATATTAGAGAGAATCACATACAGCTTGAGGAGCCGAAGTTCTCTTACTCGATTATCTTTTCTCGGTATTTCTGTCTCTTCTTTATTCCTATCACTTTCATAACTCTGTTCATTGGACTCGGTACTTGTTCTGTCCTTTTATTCATCTACTATTATTGTATTAGATATTTATATATCATATTGCAGTGATATTGATTTATCATAGTAAATTTTTTATAACTTGTTTAGATTACTTTAGACTTAGCGTGTATGCGTGAGTTATTCTCCTCGCTTATATACATCGCCGACTCTCGTCGCGACTCCGTTTCCAAATTTCTTGAGAAGCAGGGCATGACATTATCTTATCCAAAACAAACTCATACTACATACACCAAGTGCTTGAAACATAACCGAGACATTTCTAACAAGAGTTTAGCTCAAACTAGCACAAAGGATCATGCTATAACGTTAAACAGAAATACAGAACAAGGACAAAACGAAGGCAAAATAAAGTCCTATCTATATACATCCTTTGCCAAAAAGTACTCATCAAGACTCCCAAAAGGTTAGAGCTTTGTCCTCGGATTTCTAAATTTGCATTCACTACAACCTTCCACTTCCAATATACAAGCTGCAATCTGAAATATCTTAGCCAGGGGCAGTGGGGCACCACCTCCTTTAACTCTGAAGATGTAGACCGTCATTGCAACGCGTAACTCTGAAGATGTGGACCGTCATTGCAACGCGTTTCAGGTGTGCCGACTGCTCGAACACGCACACATCTCCTTCTTCCAGGGAATTGTCTTCGAAAAAGCTCCTCCATTTGGTGGCAAACTGGAACACTCTTTTAAGAATCCGATAGTTGACATGCCATGTTTCTTTTCCATACGGGAGGCGCAGGATGATCTCTTCATTTCTTTTCGGAAGATATTTCTTTGCAAACTCAACAGGGATCGCCTGCATAGGGTGGAAAAGACACTGTCAGTTTTATTTCCTATGGAAGAAAAGTTTCGATAGATTTTGAGAAAGGGATCTAGAAATATACCACCAAAGAAAGACATAAGAAAATTATGTTCAGATTTATAACTAGCTTCCATCAGCCGAGTGCATGTATGAAAAGATGCACATTTCAATTCAATGATTGATCAAAATCGGTATGTTAGTTGCGTGCATTTATGAAAAGATATATATCTGTATTTGCGTACACAATGATTGATCAATTGGGACAAAAGAGCAATTATAGTACCCAGCAATAATACTGATCTCAGAAGCGAAAATTACAAGGGACCAATTCAGTGAAGCACCAAGTGCAGAGATTACCAGATAATCTCTCCGTCTAGTGTTGTATTTACTTATCGGTGATAGAAACGATGGTCCAGTAGGTTTAAAAGCACGAGCTAGCTGTAGTGCTCTATCCCTCTCTGCATCAGCTAGTGCCCTTCTTGACAAAAGAGGCCCTTTCCCTGGATGACTCCCAAGCACATTTGTTTCCATAGTTTCAGGTTTCACCTGTTTCTTTTCTGAATTATATTGGAGGATAAACATCAGTATAATATTAAAGAAAAGAAAAATAATGTGAAATTGCAACTAGGATTATGAACTTGACTAAGAAATTAATAAAGCATAAGTTGATATGTCTATTTATCTATACTATATTAATTGGAAAGGAAGGGGTAACATTTAGACACTGGCGGGGGGGGGGGGGGGGGGGGGGGGGGGGGGGGGGGGGGGGGGGGTGGTTGGGGGGGGTGTGGGTGGGTTGGTTATGTGACCTCCTGACCCAACCCAAAAAGGCTTTGGCTTTGTAATTTGTGCGCCCCTGCAGTTGGGTCAAGGCACTCTCTTGGGCCCGCATGGATTAAATTCGCAGCGGCATCTCCGCATGGCCCATGGGTTAAAATCTCTCCCTCATCTCTGATCCCTGCCGAGTGTAAATTCACTTTTGGCCTCTCTTTCTCAGTTGTGATCTGTGTCGACTGCCGTAGAGAAACTATCCTCATGGTCTCGATTTGGGCCCGCATGAGTTTCGCAGCGAGTCCCAACTCGCGCAGGCTCTCGGCCTCTCTCTCTCTCTCATTCAGATCTCTGCCGACTGTCTAGAGAGACCATCCCCAATAAATTCACAGTGGCATCTAGGCCCCCATGGGTTAAATTCGCTCTCGGCCTCTCTCATCTCGGTCTCTCTCTCCCTCTCTCATCGCTCTCGACCTCTTTTTGTGATCGATTTTTGTCTATTTCTCTCAAATTCCTAAATCTCTAAATTCATCTCCGCTCTTAAATCTCAACTCACACTCAAATCTTTAAACCCTAAATCCCCAAGTCTCCTCTCTCTCTCTCTCTCTCTCTCTCTCTCTCTCTCTCTCTCTCTCAAATCCTAAAAGCAGTGATGGAGAGTAGGCAGCTTCTTCGGGACCACGGCTCATGAGCCATGCCAACCTCCACATTGTTACCGTTGGTATGCTGAAATTTCATTTAATTTGGAGTACTCGTTGATTTTGGTTATCTTACCATTGTAATAAATTCTAAAATTTTTATTGTTCATCGTGGTACGATTTATTTAATTAGAGATAATGTAAAAAAAATATTATGATAAAATTAGTTAATTAGTGTGCTGTGTTTTATAATTTTCTTATAGTCTTATAGAGGTTGCATTTTGGATATACATTGTGAATGTAATTATTTGGATGTTTGCTAATAACATATATATTGTAACATCAAATTATGCAAAATTACTGATAGTTGATTTTTTTGTTTATAGGTATTTGTTCTAAATGAGAATTATGTTATATCTTTGAAGTTGGATGTGTAGTTTCATTTTGTAAGAACCGCTTTTATGCAATAGAAAATCGGTTGGAAGTTTTTTAGTTTGAGACCCTTAGTCTCTCGGAATGAAAACTATTATGTTATTTATTATTTACAATTTTGATATTATTGGATGCTATTTTGTGCCCTCGTCTTTGAAATTCTGGCTACGCCACTGCATGTACGTGACCGTGACTATCTAAAGAGATGATTATCGTGAAAAGAGCCACTTTCAGTAACTGCAACTGTATGAACCCCACTTGCCAACGGTGATTACACATCCCACAAAAGATAAAATATGTTTCATGAATCACTATTCCTTCCGCATGCCCAGATTTGCACTAGCACGTGGCAAGGCACATGCATGAAAGGGAAAAAAAAAAAAAAAAAATCTAATTCTGCATTATTTGAGTTAGCAAGCTAAGCTCAAGTAGCATAGCTCCACTTGTCTAGGCTCTATTTGAGGGTGTACCTGCATGCATGTGTGACTTCGTGTTACATTAATTCTAGAAATTTAAATATTAAAAATACTTATGCTTGCTATACATTTTCAGTTTAGACTCAGGCTCTCGAGCTGATCAAAATAGTTAACAAACCAACAAGGACATGCCTTCCAGGGTCAAGTCAAGCTAAAATTCCTTGATATTTATAGTGACTCAGATTGATTACATTACTGTCTGAACTACATATGAAGGCGAATCAGCAACATGTCACAAGGGTAGTCATCAGTATTATATGTCTTCTATCAGGGGGAAAAATCATCATTGCATGATATGATCAGTGATCACAATTCTTAAAATGAAAAATAAAGGAGAGAACAAAAACTCTGCAAGACAAGAAATGAGAGAAGCTACGGAATAACCATCCGCATTATTGTAGGACTAAAGATCTTACCATTCCTTCTGAGGCAACTTAACTTTGCTCTCTTAAACTTTGTAGATGGTAATGGTTTTTGAGGTTTGTCAAGAGAGAATCTGATAGAACATCCATCCTTGTGACTTGATGGCACATCCGTTTCCAGAGTTCCTTGCGGTACTTCTGATGCCATTTCTTGTTTCACCGAGCAGTTCTTAGCAACATGGGAGGACTCCCTCTCACATTCACTTGAATCAAACATTGAGACACTCAAGCAAGAATTGCCTTCATATTCAAAAAACAAGGTGTCTTTCTCCTCTAAATGGTGTGCTTCAACAAATTCCTTCCAGCCGCATTGAAGAAATGCACCTCCGCCAACCTTTGCCAGACCCACATTCCATATGTTACCACTAGGACCCTTCAGATGAATAATTTTGGATAATTTCCCCCGGAACTGACTCATGAACTTCTTGGGTATGCTCTACAAGAAAGGAAGGCACATACTTAAAAGTAGTATCTTCTAGCAAAATAACAATGGAAGTGACTTTAAAAAAAAAATATTGGTAGAGGATATCAATCAAATTAAAAATACCACAAAGTGATAAACTAATATTCGAACAGTTTGGACAAAGAAAAAGTAGAGCTGATAAACTCTCCTATTCATGATTCTAGTATGTCGATAGTTTGCTGAAGCAAATTGGTTGGGAATAATCCCCCTGCGTTCCAGTAAAAAGTTATTAACGAAACAAGCTAGATCCTGAGTACATAAAACAAAATACAATAAGAACAGCCAGGCAAAAAGCCTCCCCCCTCAGTACACCAATAGTTTGTACACCATCTTTCCTATTCTTGGTGTCGATATGCATATTGGTCAAGGTCTGAACATTGATGTTATTTATAAGACAAAAATGGAGAATTCTGCAATATTAAAAAGAAATTCTACCTAGAATAAGTCCATTTCAAGAATAGACCTTTTGCTCTAGATAATTCTAATAGCTAACTTATCAATCTATAAAACGACTCGGGCTTCAATGCATTGGAATTATACATGGATCTTTTTCTCGGTCCTCTTATCTAATATATTGCCTTTTGAACAAAGTGGTGCTCGATACAATGGTAGAGGCCTACAAAGCTTACCAACATATTCCTAATTTCTTTTATGAACTTCTATGTACAATTCTGAGATCTCATAGCAAATTCTTTCGACGGAACCTTCTATAGCTCCATCCTTTCCTCTGCTTTTTTTAAATAAAATCCATAAAAATAAGAATGAAGGGATCAAAGAAATATTAGTTACCAAACGTCGAAAGAAATCTCCATCCAGAGTCTTACAGAACTTCACCCTTTTTGGTTGATGATCCCAATAAACATGCTCATGCCATTCTTTGCAAATTCTGCAGGCTTCCTCCATTTGCCACTCTGTATAATAAAGAGAAAGAAAAATAAAACAAAGGAAACTAGTACCCTTCTCTCTACTACAGTATACTGAACATTGTCAAGATCTAATACACTAACTTCCCATAAAGCACTCAGATTTCAGTAAAAAGAGGTGTTTTTCTTTGCACTTTGAATAAGGAGAAAATGTAAAAAGCTGAAAGCTTTGGTAAAACGAATTGAAGAAAACCCAGGGGCTTCCTTTTCATTGTGTAATCATTTTCAAATGTCGAGGGCAGTCTAAATTATTTGAAAGAAAAAGGCAAAGAGAGTGTTAGAAATACACATTTTTTGGACTTTATCTATTTTGCTAAACAGCGAATCTTCCACATAGGGTTTCCAAAAAAAAAAAAAAATTAAAACAGAGGGATTTCCTGGGATCCAAATTAGGGAAACGCACGTTAATTTGTGAAGACCTAAAACAGAATTAAATTAGATTTTTTCCCCTAAAAACAAAAAATCTAAACATTGGATGTACTGAAAATGGAGATACCATCATCAAGTGTTAACTAAAAAGACTTAAAAAAAAATTTGAAGAGAGGAGAAATTTACCTTTCAAGTGTTGCCCTCTCTCTTACCCAAGAGGAGGAGAACCTACAGTAGTTTAGTTCCTACCAAAAAAGAGAGTAACCGGAAGATTAATCCTTTGATGGGACACGGAAAATCTCTGTACAGCTCCTCACATAGTATTTTCTATGCGAGAATGCAAATCACCGTCAAAGGCTGTTGTCTGCAATCAATGGAAATGGATAAATTGTTGATAACCCCCTGCCCATGCGGATTACTTGCCAGGAACTCTCCTATGAATTTTTTTTTTACAATTAACCCTTTTTTTGAAGAGGGGCATAATTAGATTTTATGTTCAAATTAGCACATGGTGATTGCATGACTACTATTTCAAAGTCTGCAGTCTCCAAGCAAGCATCCCCTCTGCAAATTGATTCCGAGATCAGGATATTTAGGTAGAAATTTAGGCAATGATTAGCAGTAAACTTTTGTGACATGATTAGTACATATTAAATGCCTTCTAGCTGCACTTTTTTTAAATTACTGGACACAACTTGCAAATTAATTATAAAATCTGAACTTTCGTGCTAAATCTCTCTAAACATAAGAACATAGCGTCTCCACCACTGCTAGCTGAAAGTGATAAAGTTCAGCCAACCCTAACAAACGAAGAGTGAATGCAATCAAGATTCGAGTATAAATGACATTTGAGAATGAAAAAAATTTCCTTATCTCAAAAGCAAGAATATATCATTTGTTCAATCCAAAGTCAACATGAAATTAGCATCACAGAAGCATTATGCAGAAAGCGCAAACATAACATGATTACATCCATAAACGGTCTTATAGAGATATCCTAGGATAAAAACCTACAATGTATTCCCTTTTCTTTCAGTTCACCAACAAAGTAATGCAAACTAAGTTGACGCTGATGATTTCGAACTCTTCACAGCCCGAAGGATATGGACTGTCATTGCAGTTTTTTTCTTGCCCTTCGACAAACACGAACACACAAACATCTCCCTCTTTCAGGACATTGTCACAGGCAAAATTCCTCCACTTGCCAATGACACGGGCTGCAGTTTTCACCGATACAATAGTTCACCTTCCATTCCGTTTTCTCTCGAGGGATTTGGAAGACGATCTCCTGATTCTTTGGGGGAGAATCTCGTTTGCGAAATATGGAGGGATTAACTGCACAGCAGCACAGAGAAGCCACATAACCATTGTCATCTCGTTTTGTTGAATCAGTATCTATCAAGCATACATCACCACCAAAAGAAGCTTTTGGGATTATATTTTACTTTCAAGGTTGTATAGATTTTTCTCCATAGTCTTATGGTTAACCTTTATTTTTGGAGGCTTCTTGACTTGAGTTTTACTAAGAACTGACATTAAAGGGCTTGGATTTCTAACTTTACATGAAAACATAGTAGGGAATTATGCCGCAAATTTTCTAGAATTTAGTATAGAAAATGGTAATCATAAACAGTTCTGCTTCTTATTTTCATCATTCTTATAGGATCTCTTATTAAAAAGTAAGGAAATTTCTAATGCATTCAAAATAGTGAAGACAAGTGACAACAGTGAAACGAACAAGTAACAGTTTGCCTGGTTGAAATCAGTTGGGCAATTTAGCTTTCAGTCTCGCTTTTCATATGCTAACTTATATAATGCGAAAAGTGATTGTAGAGAAATGAAGTATCAAATAGAAAAAAATATGAGAAAGCCCGCATGATAATACAGTAGAAAGATGGTCATGCCTCTAGAGTACAACGCTAGTACTGCATCCTATCACCAAAGCAAATTCAGAAGTGTTGAGGCAGTCATTTGATGTACACTTGCCAATTGGAATTGATTGCAGACATTAAGTACTGCATCTGTGATAAATACACTAGAAAAATTGTCATGCATCTAGACTACAACGCTAGGTACTGCATCTAACACCAAAGCAAATTCAGAAGTGTTGAGGCAGCATTTGATGTAGGACTTACCAATTGGAATTGATTGCAAATGTTGTAACCTTTCATCTTGGCTATGAATGATGATCTGTTGGTCCTCAATTCACCAGCTAACTTCATTGCATGGTACTTCTCGGTGTCAGCTGCAGGCCTCCTTGTTGAGTTCCCTGTTTGGTTTCCAAGCAAACTTTCTCCGACAGTTTCAGATTTTAGAATCCTTTCTTTTTTTTTTTTTGCCTGAAATATGTTTTAAGAAGTAATGGGTAGACTATGTAAGTATAACATATGAGAGAGAAACCAAGGCTGGAAAGTGAACCAAGACGTTGGCAAAACATATAGCTTAACTTCATAGTAGCTTAATCAAGCTCACATATGTATGAGCACAAGTGCAGAATGCAAATGCTGGCATGCACAATTTGTCCAAGTTTCAAGGCATCCAAATTAGTAGTTTCGGTATAGATAAATTTAACGTGTAAAAATCAAGCTTCAATTCAGTTTGTCTCGTGCAAATAAACATGCACAAAAAAGCTGCAGGCAAGCTCCAATATATATATAAATCATATACTCAGTTGTTATAAGATTTCATCCCTATTCTAATTAAAAAAGAAACAAGGATTAAAAGGCTCACCTTTCTGAAGTTACCTCCCAGAAAAATTGTCCTCTCCACTCTGAGTGTTGTTTGTCGGTGATGATTCTTTAGGGAAATTGCTAGAATTTGGACTGCTGGCTGAACTACAACCAACTACCTCATGAGCTGCTGTGGTGCTTGGTTCTAGAATTTTTAGAGAGCATTCCTCTGGTTCTTCTTGATTCTCGTTCATTCCTAGCAAAATACGAACACTTCCTCTCACATCCACTGGAATCACACCCTCATATCCGAAAAAAAAGAATGTAGTGTTCCTCTAAATGGTGAGCTTCTACAAACTCCTTCCAGCCATATTGAAGATAAACAGTGCTTCCGCTCTTTGCCAGCCCCACGTGCCACAAGCAACCGCTAGGACCCTTCAAATCAATGATTTCAAGTAAATCTACCCTGATCAAGAACTTTTTTGGTATGCTCCACAAGAATGACGCAGCAGATTTTAAAACATGAATCAAGAGAAAGACTTACAAGCTTATAATTGTGAGAGAATACCGGAAAGAGAAATCTCCATGCGTCGCGAGAAATCTCCAATCATGGTCATTTGAAATCTCTTGCAATCATTATGCACCCAGTAAAATTTATTTCAGCGTTTGGGTCTTGCGAGACTTTTCAAGTTACAAAATGGTGGAGGAATTTTCTGCTCAGGGAGAGGATAGGCGTGCTCCCCATATTCATCCAATGATTTACTCAAGAGAGAGAAATTAGGGGCTTTAACAAGTGTAATGGAGAGTAATTTTGCTATATATAATGGCAAAGGGGAAGTGTAGTAACTGCTGCGGAGAGCCAGTGACCAGAAGATAGATCACGCTTGAACATATCTGACAGAAATCATACAAACAAGAGCACGTGGGGGACTGTAAACAGCGACTTCCACAATTCACATTCTGGTGTTTCTACTCATCGAAACTATGAACTGCAAAAACCAAATAGAAATTGAAATGTTGTTATCAAGAAATGCCCCAAAAATTGACCAATAGAGCTCAATTGCTTATTCCATCACACACACACACACACACAAAAATAAAAATAAATAAATAAATAATTCTATTCAATTTTAATAATATAACACAATGATTTTTTCCCTTCCCCCTCCAGAGGGAGAAAAAAAAAGAAAACAAAACGAAAAAGCCCCAAGCAATTGGTAGCTAGATGCAGAAACCTTAAAAGTCAAACAGGCTAGGGATATCCACAGAAGCTTAACTCAACAAGGGGTCTTAGGAACAAAAAAAAAGTACCATTCATTAATCTATGAAGTACAACCAGAACCTCTTACTGAAATTCCACCAAAATCAAGAATCCAGACGACATTAGTTTTTTCTTTACTTTTTGAGGGAAAGGGCAGTAACTACTATATCATTAAGATAATTAATAGAGTTATAAACTCAAAACTGAGGTAAGAAAAAGAAAAGAAAAGGTCAAATGTCTACAAACAGAGAGCAAGTACACAGCTAAAGTAGTTAAGAGATAAAGACATTGAGCAGGTTCCAGATTACATTAATAATTAGCAAAGGTCAGCAATATTACCTTAAAATAATCAGTTTCTTGCAGTGTCGAAACAATACCAAATCTCAGCAGTAGACCCCTTTGCCTTCAGTTCAATCCCAGCCCTAGAATGGAGAGTATTGTTATAAGAAGAAACAAGCAGAAAAGAGTGGAAAAAAGAAACTATTGCAGTTACTAGGGTGATATGAAACTAAGACTTGAAAGAAAAGAAAAAAAGAAAGAAAAGAAAGAAAGAAAAACCCACCAGTGTTCTGCTTGCTGCTTCTCCTCTCTGGTTGGTGAGATGGGGATGGAGGAATGAGGCAAAAGAGAGAACTCTGAAGACTAAAAAAGTAAACTACATTAATAAGGGTCTCTTTCACTTGCTTAATTATGGAAAATGTCCACTTCAACGTTCAAAAAAGAGCTGGGGTGAGTACCAAAAGTTGGTGGGATTGGTTATTTGATACAGAACAAGAGAACGGATTCTCTAAGTAAACTATCCACCATTATTCAGAAATTGAACTGCTGATCTTGGTGCCGAGAATAAAATGCAAGTGTAATGCAACTTCTTGTGGTTCTCTAAGATTTAAATATACCAATTATAGCTTACTATATTTTTGAGGATGTTCCCTGATGCAGCAAGCAGCCTGAAATGGTAAACAAAATGGAAAGCTCTCCATGTGCACTAAAGTGAAGATTCAATGTCAAAGTTTTCAAAGAAAAAGCCACAATAATACAGAATACATGATCACTGAAATTTTGGAGGAAAGAGACTAAAACTAAGGACAGAAAACAGAAAGGAAAGAAGGTGATCTCGAGTGTTATTCACCAAGAAAAAGTAAAGAGGTGATATTACTGCAAACCTACCTGCTTGTTTACTCTTATTCACCAAGAAAATAGGAGAACAAGCAAAAGGAAATGGAACAGACTGGCTTCTATTCGATATTTGATACAAGTTCAAAAATGTATGACAGAGAGGTTTAGACTCTGGGAGCTATACTTGCTATTTTTGTTGAAAGAAGGATCCCCATGCTTACTATGCATTTCACTTTTTATGGAATGATGTTAACCTGACCAATTTACTACTTTAGTTCTGTGTTCTCAGCTACGGCTCAAGTTATCGTTACCTATAACAATTTTTGCATCTCTTCATTTCAAACTCGTGTGGAATATGAGGTTTAACTGATATATTCAACTTCATCATTTTTATTCGAAAGGGGGCAAAATGATAATCAGACCAATTGTCTGTGGGAAGATAAAGATATTCGTTGAGCCTCCACTTCTTTTAACATAAAAATTCTACAATCGTTGTCCTCTAGTTTTCAGCACACATTCTCCATGAAGATGATTGGTGATTTGTGGCAGTAAACATTTTCATACCCCTGCTATGCATGGAAATAAATGCGGCTTTCTCCAACAACTCAACTCAAAATTTTCTAAATTTACTTCGAAGAGAGCACATGCCTCGGATAGCCAGTGAAAACTTTTATTTGTACTTAAACTTTCATGACAGCTGTATAGATAAGTATACATATGGTTATATACAACACAAACACCTGGGTATAAACTGAAATCACAATCTTTGATAAATAATCTTATTATTATTGAAATTTCTCATGTCTAAGTATGTTAAGCAATATAATACATGGGATTTGGTAGCTTAAATGAGCGGTCACTAATAGGAAAACCCAATAAGTCACTCCATTGGTCTCCAGAGTTCCCAAGAATTCTGTATCCATCTGCAACTATTTCAGACCTTTTCTTGGACTTGTATGCTGTTGCAGTTTTTACATGATCATCATTTCCCCTGTATATAACAAATATGACCAGTGATAATTAGAAACCTATATGTAATTATTGGGTCGTATTCATAAAAACTTTAGACTCGACACAATAAAAATAGTCATATTTTTTTCTTGAGAAGATACAATAAAATAGTCATGTTTAGATATTGCAGATGAAATCCCACAGGACCCCTAATTTAATAGCTACTAACTTTTCAGATAATCGTGTAACTAACTAATACTTGATATTCATCCACATATTGTCCTTAACTAGCACAGAGATTCCAAAGAACATTTTACGAAGGTAAATAGGCTGAAACTCAAACCTGCATTGGATACCAATCAAAAACTCAAAATAGAGGAACTTTGGAGTTTGTTGCCAGCGACGGTGAGAGTTATCCACTTTATTCTTTCAAAAACTCAAAACAACCAATTTTCTTATCGAACAAGATTATGTATCTCCTAAGGTCTAATGGTGAACGAAGAGAAGCTTTTTCCTTTCCCCCTTTTCTTTCTTTCTTATCTTTTTCTTTTTCCTTTTTACGCGGTCTCTCTCTCTCTCTCTCTCTCATCTCTCTCTCTCTCTCTCTCTCTCTCTCTCTCTCTGTGTGTGTGTGTGTGTGTGTGTGTGTGTGTGTGTGTGTGTGTGTGTGTTTACATTAAATTAAAAGGAAAAAACTCGATGAATATGCTCAAAACCTCGTCGAAATCAGCACCATACTGATCGGGTGAATATTGAATGAATTAAGATGCAGCCCTCCTACCCCCTTTGCCAATTAGGGAAAAAATTGCTTTCAAAAATAGCTGCATGTACAACACCCCAAGTCCCTATTGTTGCGCCAACGTGACATTGGTTGCTTGGAAGAAAACTGGGTAAAAGTCCCATTCTTTCTTCAGAATGGAAGTTCAAATGACAAAATGATCGGGATAGGAATGGTAATTTATCTAGTATTCTACTGTAATATTGCATTTCACCGCTCTGTTAAAGAAAAAGCATCATGCTGCAAAACATAAATCCAAATCTTATAGCCTCGTCTGATGAAGCAAAGGCACAATTACTATTGTGCTATGCCATGCCAGACGTCTACAAAATGAGATTTTTCATTGATGTGTTCAGAATCTGTTGTGTATCAGTCTCTCATGTAGTGTCATGTCTCTATCAGTGTGTCAAGGTTTGTGTTTGTTAGACTACAATAAAATAACTTTTGAAACATTAGCAGGTCAAATAAAAGAATGGCAAAACTACAAGCAGTCATCAGGTTGGGGGCAGGAAGGAAGGGAACCTTCACATTGGAGAAAATAGAAAAGTTGCATATCCTTCTCAAATGAGGACCTCAAGGAGGAAGATGGAGTGATGCCATCACACTTGCAAGTGATGGGATAGGTCACACGTTCTCTCAAGGCTGTTAACATTTCAGCTTGAAGAGATATGATTGCTCCAGTTTAATTCATTCATTAAAAATGTGAAATGAAAAATGAGGCCTTGACATATACAATAGTGACCAAGAGGAGCTTCGTACGATGGCAAAGGAGGAGTCTATCCAAAGGAGACACCATAATAATTTATGGGAGGAGACGGTGACAGAAAGAATTAGAACAGAAAAGAAAATCAAATAATTAAGAAGTGGGAGAATTCAGCAAGTCTAGCAAGTAGAGATGGTCAAGACTTGCGCAGATACATAAAGAAGTAAGATAAAAGAAAATTTGAGAGAGGATAATAAAATGACAACTTACACAACACACTAACTTTAATGTGTATAAAATCAAAAAAAAATTTGCTAAATTTTTGAAGAACCCAACTGCTTGTATCAAGATGCCCCCAAAATTGCCATTGCTAAGTAGATGCTGGATACAACCTTAATATCAATTCTTAACAGTCACGCAGCATTGGGAAGGTTCAGATAAGCTTAACTAAACAAGCAGGTCTTATTTAAAAAAAGCACCATTACATTAACATATGAAATATCCAGATTACTGAAATTCCACCAAAATGAATATCAAGATTACTCTCATAATAAGGTTTGAAAAGTTACCTCAGTATAAGTTTTTTCCCAGTCTTGAAAACCAACTGAGATCAAATTGTCAGTAGTAATACCCCTTTGTCTTTCAGATCGACCTGTCAGCAAGAATATCTTAAATCCCAAACCTCGAACTTCCTCATAGAAATTTAAACTGGATTCTATAGCAGGAGCCATTGCCTTGGCCACCCATTTATTAAACTCCTGAGGATTGAAAACCTCCAAGCTGCAAACGTGCAGAAGAAGATTACTGTTAGAAGGACACACAAAGACAGGGAGAAGAAAACAGCTTACAAGGGGAAAAGATGGTGGGATTGAGTAACACAACAATCACTTTCAATAACTAATACAAGCGTGTGTTTTATTAGTTTCGGGCTTCAAACTTAAAACCAAGTTTGATGAGGTTAAGTTAGAATCCTTGCACAAGCTTATTATTATTTTTAAACCTTGAAAAAGGCAAAAATAAAAAAATAAAAAAGAATCTCCAAGTGTACAATATTTTTGTTTAGTACTGATTAGAATGATGCATAGCACAGCATCACGTAAGAGACAATGATAGAGGAATTTCATGTGAAGATGAGACATGCTTGGCTACCAAGTTATGAGACAGATGGAGCAGTGATGACCAATAAGATCACATGTTATGAGATAAGCGATCCCAATCTTAATGGAACCAAAAAAGTGTCAAACTAAGAGCAGTTCTGCAATCCTCGTGCAGTCGCTTGGATGTACTTAAAATGATCAAATGAGTATACAGATCATTACACTTTCTCATGGATATACAAAGTTACTCACAACTAACGTCCAAGAAGGCACATGATGTTTGGCATTTTATAGATGAACACTCCTAAGTGAAACAATGAGAATATTAAGTTTACTCATTGCAGGTAAGAGAATGAAAATGAACAGAAAAAGAAAACAAAGTGTAGAATTGCAATTTCAGGGCAACAAAAGTAAATATCAGTAATCTCATATGTATGCTTTCTTTGTCTTAGCTCTACCATATAAAAGAGAGGAGCGAGTGGTGAAGATATTTACAATAGGAATCAAACCCAGTGAATGAAGTACTTAGGTGCCAC
>JAVJIF010025066.1:0-59340 GCA_038442645.1 Agave tequilana | reverse complement strand
AAAGGGAGTTTATAAAAATTACTGGGAGGGGGAAGTAACCAAAGAAAAGTATCACTTAACCTACATTGGAGGAATGAACGATGTCAAAGTATCTAAAGAGCGGACTCCAAGCGGAGAAACTTAACCAACTGGAGGAAGAAATGAATACTTATTTTTGGTGGTCGTAGACAAGGATGGCAATGAGGTACTTTCCATGACTTGGTTGAGAAGGATCTAGATGCTGGAGAGGGAAAGCTATGTCATAATGTTGACCTTGAGAGGTGATGGGTTTTTTTCCAAATAATGTGACGCAAACATCAATGTAACCCGATCAACTGGAATTTCTTACAAAGGGAAGAAACCTCAAACAAGCTGTGAGAGAGAGCGTTCAAGTTACCTTGTTTAGCTCATTGCATCATCGATGAGTGTCCAAAATCTCGTGCATTCTTTGTAGGTCCAATAATTTGATAGGGATACTACTAACAATTATAAGAGGAACAAAGAGTGAAAGGGACCCACCAATTTAAAAATATAAAAAACTCTATAGTTCCTTTAGATCCCTAAACTATAGTTTCAAATACGGTTTTAAATATTAGATGATTCTAATAATATTAGCAATATCGTATTAAGTTTTGAGGTATTCGATATGATATTAATCTTGTAATATCAGCTGATATTTTCGATATAGACCAATATTCCGATATTAATGTCTGATGTTACTGATATTGATATTAAAAACCATTAGCCAATACTGATACATATATTGAGATTTTTATACCATGCTCTAAACTAATCATGATATGAGATCCCTAGGGCTCACAATCCTAACCTTAACCTTAATCCCTCTCCTTCTTTTCTTATTCTTTCTTTTCTCCCAGACCCTACAACAAACTCTCCACCCACCCAATTATTGTTGCCTCTCCTCTCCTTTCCCAAGCGTCTTCTCTATATTCAATAGCTACATTGTTGCCATCCCTACTTGTCTCTAATAGTCAAGCCATCGCTACTCCCTTCCCTTTATTTCGATGACAATACCGCCATATCCTCTTGTTTGCTGACAACCACGTCACCGCCCCTCTCATCTCCACCCTGATGCCAATGCCATCTTCTCTTTAACTTCCACCATCACCTTCGCGCTCTTCTCTCTCTGATAGCCACACCATCACTGTCTCTACTCATCTCCAACAGCCATGTGGTCGACCATCCTCTCCATCCTGATAGTCCCGCCTCCTTCGCTCTTTTCTTCGACAACATCACCGCCCTTTCCATCTCCTTCTCTCTTCTTTGACAACCCTGTTGCTCCCTTCCCATCATCACCTTTTGTTTCTTCTTCATTTCTCTCTTTCTCCCTCTATGATCTGGTCACCATATCATATATATAAAAGAATGAACGTATCAATTAGTAACTAACCAAAGCTATTATTGCATACATAATTAAAGATATTATATGTAAGCTATATATCGCCTTTGAATGTGCTATAACCGTTCTCTCTCTGGATGACCCACTGGTCAAAAGGTCTATTTCGCCATTGATTGTAAGTATGAAACTTTATTAGTGATATCTATCATTGAGTTTTGTATAAATTCTACAGATATCATGAACTTTCACGATTTTTATGCAGAACTACCATGAACTTCATTTTTTATAGATAAGTACCATGAAGTTATTAGTTGACAAAGAATTCATAACCAACGTTAATGATAGTTGTAGAGAAATAGAAACTCTAGAAAGGAATTAATAAATTTTCATAAGAGAAGGTACAAGGTATTTGTAAAAGACAAGGTGGGTGTATGGGTAACAACTCAATAACCCAATACTAATAACCCAACTTAAAACTCTCTCAAGCTGGAGCATAGACATCTATAACATGCCCAGCTTTTTACATAGATTAGAAAACACTTGAGGTAAGGCAGCTTTAGTAAGGAGATCAGCTAACTGCTTTGAAGATGGTGTGAACTAGAACATAACCACCTTTTTTGTCCAAGCATCTCTGACAAAATAACAGTTAATCTCATGTGTTTGATCGTTTCATAGAATTCAAGATTCTGGCAATGTAAATGGTAGACTGATTATCACAATGCATAGGCATGGGTCCAAACTGTCTGAAATCAAGCTCTATCAGTAGATTTTTAACCACATCATCTCGCATGTCGTATGAGCCATAGCTCTATACTCAGCTTTTGTACTCGAGCGAGACACATCTTACTTTTTACTCCTTCAAGTCATTAGATTTTCTTCACTAAAGGTGCAATACCTAATAGTAGACTTTCTATCTCCTCGGTCACCAGCATAACCAGAATCCGAATATCCAGAAACGCGTACATGCCTATATTTCTTAGACACCAACTCTTTTTCTAGACTACTCTTGATGTAAGCCATGACCCTTATCGAGCTAACCAATGAGTCTCTTTGGGCTGATGGATGAATCTACTCAGTACCTCTACAACAAAAAGTTATATGTGGCATACTAACCGTAAGATATATCAATTTCCTAATTAATCTTCTATATCTTCTCAGATCATCAAGTGTATGACTGTCATCAAACTATAAATTCACTTTACCTTCCATTGGAGTGGTAGTAGGCTTGCATCCCAAAAGTCCTGCTTCCTCAAGAAGATCCAAAGTATACTTTTGCTAGAAAACAAGTACACTGCGTTTTTGATATGCAACTTCAATTCTCAGAAAATATGTTGGATGTCTCATGTCCTTGGTTACAAAAAATAACTCTTAAGATACTTCCTAGTCTTCAAAAGCTCAGCTGAATCACCACCGGTCAGCAAAATGTCATCAATATAAACAGCTAGAATTACGATGTCAGACTTTGTGCAACGAACGAAAACAAAGTATCTGAATGACACGGTGAAAGCCAATACAGAAATGGTAAGGCTGAACTTCTCAAACCACACCTTTGGACTCTGCTTGAGTTCATATATGCCTTCTTGAGACGACATACTTTTGGCCCCCGAGCAATATAGCAGGGGGTTGCTCCGACCAATAAACTTTATCCTAAAGATTCCTATAAAAGAAAGCATTCTTAACATCCTGTTGGAAACAAGGCCATGGCAGGTTAACTATAATAGACCGGTGAGAATGTCTCAAATAGTAGTTGCCACATATCTGAGTATAACCATTGGCTACAAGCCTATCCTTATATCTATTCACAAATCCATCTGGGTGATACTTTAAAGTAAAGACTCCCAACAACAGCTAACAACATCTGTTGGTGTTGAAACTAACTCCCAAGTTCCTCTAAAAGTAAGAGCTTCTATCTCCTCATCCATAACTTGCTTTCAGGCAGGTATCAATAAAGCCTCTGTATAAGATCTGCGTATAAACTCAGAAGACAAAAATAGGGCAAACTGTTGAAAAATAGGGTTAAGGTGATCATAAGAAATGAAATTTGAAATAGGATGATCAGTGCAAGACCGTTTACCTTTTCGAAGAACAATAAGATATATCAAGATTAGAGGGAGATACTGATGAGGAGGAGATCATCTACTGGAGAGGGGTTAGCTAGAGCTGGTTCAGAGGCAGAGAAACTTTTAGGTGATGAGTGTAGACGTATCTGCAATCTCGAACTGGTTTGGTGTGGGGGATCTGTAGTTTCTACTGGAAGTACTGGCAAAAAAAATAGTAAAAGCAGGGGTAGGCAATAACACAAACAGTGAAGAAGGAATATTCTCAGATATAGTGACGGGAATATGGAGAGAAATATAGAACAGACTCAAAAAAACGTAACATCAGCAGACACCAAATACTTCCTGGTGGGGGAGGATATAGTATCAGTGTTCTTTTTGTGTTCTAGAATACCCAACAAAGACACTCTTTATAGATCTAGGAGATAACTTGTTGAGCCCAAGAGACAAGTCCTGAACGAAACAAGTGCAGCCAAAAACATATGGAGCCATGGAGAAACGATGTTTTGTTAGGAAAAAGACAAGAGAATGGAGATTTTTTTTATCGAAAATAGAAGAGGGCATCCTATTAATCAGATGACAAATACTTAATACAGCATCAGACCATAAATATTTGAAACACTCATATGAATCATTATGGTTCTAGCGACATCCAGAATGTGTCTATGTTTAGCAATTCTATTTTGTTAGGATGTATGAGAACAAGAGGTTTGATGAATAATCTCATTTTGGAAAAAAAATTAGATACATTTGTTTTAACATACTCCAAGGCATTGTCAGTACAAAACACACGAATTAAAATAGAAAACTGAATTTTTATTTCATTAAAGAAAAGTTCAATAACATTTGAGACTTTTGACCTCTCTTTTAGGAGATACAATCACATCATGCGGGAGAAGTCATCAACAAAGAGCAAAAAATATCTAAAACCCTTAATAGATGGCACACGACTAGGATCTCAAACATCAGAATGGACCAACTCAAATGCAGAACTATTACGATTATTGACTTAACTCTGAAAGGTAGCATGATAATGCTTACCTAACTCACAAGACTCACAACCTAAAGAAGAAATAGAAGACTCAACAGGAATAACAAATCGAAACTTTTGCACCGAAGGATGACCCAAGTGCCAGTACCAAAGTAAAACTGGATCAGGCTGATCTGCAATCAAGCCAGTAGGAGTCACTCGATCGTTCAAATAGTATATGCCTTCTTGCTCATGCCCCGAACCAATTCTCTTCCCAGTCGACAGGTCTTGAAACATACAATGAGAAGAGAAAAAAATTATTTTACAGTTATTATGTTTAGTAAGCTGACTGATAGATAAGAGACTAACAAGAAATCATGAAACATATAAGATACCAGTGAGGGTCAAGGATGGAGTAGTGTTTACTATACATCATATGAGATGAGCTCCTGAGTCTAATATCTATGACTTTTGAGGAGAGGCAGTATAGGCGTGTATACCTGAAGCAGACGCATGAGTAGCTGAAAGATCATTCTGAGAGAACTCTAACTGTCAGGGTCTATCATACTCCTCATGTGACAGTACAATCGTGAAAGAGTCAGGAATAGTAGATGAAGAACTCTGAGGAGTACCATACGGGACATGAGGAACATAATTAGATAGCTTGCCCACTTAGGTCGATTAAATTTCTCCCAGCACTTTTCGAAGATTTGATTATTACGTCCACAATGCCTACGTTGCCTGGGGTCTTTCTCAGAGGCACTCTGTCTGCTTCCATAAGATTCATGTCCACCTCCAATGAATCTACGTCCTCTAAAATTGTTGCCACAATTACGACCGCTGCCACGCCCAGAAATAATGACAAACTGCTTAATAGATGGTGCAGATGAAACATCAGATTTAGTAGAGACTCGTATAACTCTCAAGAAGGTGACAG
The DNA here is from genome assembly GCA_038442645.1 of Agave tequilana. NCBI lineage: Eukaryota > Viridiplantae > Streptophyta > Magnoliopsida > Asparagales > Asparagaceae > Agave > Agave tequilana. The sequence continues at coordinate 54,037 of JAVJIF010025066.1, read as the reverse complement.
TCAACGTGAGAATACTATCTCCTCTTAGTATCTGACCTCACACCTGAGATCGTAGTGTAAGACTCAAGATAGATAGAAAATTTGATACCACTAGATCCTGACGATATCCCCTCAATGTTACCGCATCAGTAACAACAGACTGATGCATTTCTAACTCATCAATAAGACCTTCGAGTTCGCCATAGAACTCAGGCACAAATCCGTCTTCATGTTTGAGCTCAAACATGTACTCATAGATCTCAAATACCCTCGAAATTTTTTTTCTCATACATCACCTTTAGTATATCCCACATCTCTTTAGCTGTAGTCAAGAACATAGCATTACCACTAATCTTCTCTTTTAGACTGTTGAGAAGTCATGTCATCACAAAATAGTCTCTAGTAAGCCAGATCATATAAGTAGGATCTGTAATAGTAGGTGGAGCTCGAAGGAGGTGAGGCAATTTGTTTTAAGCGCCAATAAATATACGGAATGCCTGCACCATAACAAGTAGTTGGATCTATTCAACTTCACCGAGTCCCCAACATTGTCTTAGAAATAGAAGTCTCAACCATCAGAGAGGAGATCATAGTAGGCTAGTAGTCTCAGACATAGTAGCCAGTTAGATAGATCACTAGAAATCAGACAGTAGTAGCAGTAAACAGCCAGTAAGCGAGAGAAACAAGCAACTTAGTTATGAGATAGAGGTTATAAACAACCAACATTGCATCAAGGAAATAATTTCTTAGCCTGAAATAGCCAGATCAGATAAAGAATCTTATTTTTTAGCCGTAAACAAGAACAAGTCAGATCTCATCAGAGAAGTCTTGTAGAGTATCCAAATAGCCAGATAAAAAAAAAAAATCTGATTTTTGAATAGTTGTAACAATGTTTAAGATCTCTTGGAGAATACTTCCTGATGGCGACACTTCTTAGAGAAGAGGGAAGGGTGGCGACAACTTAAGAGTGATGGCGGCACCTCTTGGAAGGGTGGCGACAATCTAGGAGTGATGGCAGCACCTAGGAGTGATGGCGGAACTCCTTGGAGAAGGAAGGTTGGCGGCACTTTCTGGAGACTTTGGAGAGGGTGGCGCACCTCTTGGAGGCTTTGGAGAAGGTGGCGACAACCTAGAGGTTAAGGTTTTAGGGTTAGGGTGATGGTTCAGGAGAAGGAGAATTTAAGAAGAAGGTGGTAGATTTTAGGGTTAGGATTTCTCTTACTCTGTTTTCATGTAGAGAAATAAAAATCCTAGAAAGAAATTGACTGATTTTTTATAAGAGAAGGTACAAAATATATATAAAAGATAAGGTGGGTCTATGAGTAACAACCCAATAAACCAATACTAATAACCCAACTTAACAATAGTCTTGAAATGACCATTTATTCCTTTATATAAACATAGCCCTCTACCACCATTTGTGGGTTTCATTTTGAAAAAGTCCTAACTTCCTCTTTTGTAATTGCTGTCTTCTTCAACTTGATTAGTGTTGTTCTGGTCTTCGGTCATTTTTGGTCATTGTCAACTTTGATTACAATCAACATTAGCCCCTAAACCCAAATCCCTCAAATCCAAAATCCAAAATAATCCCCATTCCCACTAAAAACCTAAAAGTTCTTCTAATCAAACTTTAGGACTTGCTTCCTTATTTTGAGTTAGAGAATGTCTATAGATGGAATGGACTTGCTCCCTTATTTTGAGTTAGAGAATGTCTATAGATGGAAATCGCTATTGATGTGGGATTTAGAAAGGATTTCTTAAAGGCCAAGGTCTAAAAGTTGGAGAGATTCCATTAAGAGTATTTAAACTTAGGCAACTACAGGTAATACATAAGTTAAGAATCTATATGTATATCCAAAACTACTATTATCAATATGATCGAGAAAATAGGAACATTGCTGACATGACCAAGAGGAAATTACTGATATTGTCTGGTATTGCCGATTATGTTACAAAAACCTACGGTCGATGTTAATACCAATAGTAAGATTTCAAACCTTGGTAAAAATACTACCTTTTTGACTCTTGTGCTTATAGTTCATGATAGTTTGCAGTGGGAAAGGTTAGAGGAATGAACAACTTTGGAGAGCTTATTGACACTAACATGTGAAACTTGTCTCCTTAATGTCTTTACCAACTTAAGTGGAGGGAATATTAGATTACCGTAGAACTAGAAACAATCTAGCAATATGTGTGAGAAGATTTAGATTATGAAAATTAGAAAGTTGAAGAGTCTTTCTCTATACTTTTATTTATCTGAAAATATAATTACAACTCCTAATAGAAATATAACTCCTAATATTTTATAGTTATATGACTCTTAATTAAATAACTACTCTTAATACACCTCCTTATATAAGACATATTTTCTAACATCCTCCTCAAGCTGGAGCATATAAATCATATATGCCCAGCTTGTCACAAATAAAATCAACTCGTGTCTTCTCAAGAGATTTTGTGGGTAGATCTGCCACCCAACTAATGTCCAGATGAAATATGTCGAGCTTGAATAATCTTCTTTTCTATCTTCTGGTTTATCAAATGATAGTCTACTTCAATATGTTTTGTGCACTCATGAAATATTGAATTTTCAGGTATATGAAGAGCAACCTGATTATCACATTATAACCTTATAGGACACTCCGGAGCAAAATCAAGCTCAATTAACAAGTCTCTGACCCAAACTAATTCACAAGTTACATTCGTCATCGGACGATACTCTGTCACACTAGATCGTGATACCACACTCTACTTCTTACTTCTTCATGATAAATTTTTCTCCAAGAAAATATAAAATCTTATGGTAGATCGTCTGTCAATAGATGATCTTGTCCAATCAGCCCAATCAGCATATGAGAAATCAACATCCTTAGTGTGTCCATAATCTGAATATAGAAGCCTTTTGCCAGGAGCCTTCTTTAAGTACTTAAGAATTTGTACTACTGTATCCCAACGAGTGGTCTTTGACGTTAAGAGAAACTGACTCACAATACTCACAACAAATACAATATCATGTCTAGTTACAGTTAATTAGTTCAGCTTATCCACTAACCTCTGATACTTTCCAGGATCATTTAAGAAAACTCTTCTAATCTGGTAGCAGCTTGACATTATATCACGCCCCGCTTCCTAAACTACATGAAAACAGAGTTGCGATGAGAGTCGGTGACGTATATACGCGATGAGAATACCCCACGTATACACGCTAAGCCTAAAGTAACCTGAACAAGGTATAAAATCTACTACGATAAATCAATATCACTACAATATGACATATAAATATCTAATACAATGATAGCATAGGAGTGAAAGAATAGAATAAAAGTCCAATGTAGGAAATCAAAAAGATCGACATGAATAAAAGAGAGTAACAATATACCGAAAAGGGATGATCAAGTAAGGGAACTCCGGCTCCTCGTAAGGTTGTGATCCTCTCCAAATACCTGATCAACAATATAGAATAAACATAGACCTGAATGTGCAAATCCAGGGAGTAAGAACTCCCAATGAATGTGTAAGAATAAAGGGGAAAGTGCACAACATATAACATGTGAGCATATGATGAAAATATGTACTGAAATAAGACTGAAATAACATAAAAAATGTAGATGGACAGTATAAGGGCAGTCAGTAACAGAATCAGATGTCCAATCAGGCCATGTGTATCATCGGGTGTCTATCATATCATGCATGTATTAGCTGTCTATCATATCATATGTGTAAATACGACAAGTGATCACAGTCAGTTATAGTATGCATTTAAACAATTTATCATTATTAATTATGTCAGCGAACACCAATTGTCATCTGTAGTAGACGCATCTCATATTACGCCTACCACATGTGCCAATTGAGGTCCTAAGTTATTGAAACTGATTGGTTGGAGACATTATCCATGCTTTAGGTGAGTCCCATACATACCCGAGACCACGATCCAGATGCCTAGCACTGAACCAGACTGTACCGCCAGGTACTACAATAACAATATAACAGTAACAGTATGGGATGCCAGTCATCCCCGAGAACCCTACAGTGGAACCCTATCTCGGTTGGAACCTGTATTCTGGGTCTATCCAAAGTACAAACACTGTCTCTTTTATCAGTTTTCTCAATCCCAGTATAAGTTGTCTATTTATATTATTATTTAAATCAAAAATATCCATGTTACCTTAAATACTGAAACGATACAGTGACAGTAAACAATAATCGTATACACGGTGAACAATAACAATAACCGTGTATACGATGAACAATAGGACTGTACATGGTGTTACGATCTAATAATACTTTCCCAGTGATTTTCAGTAATATGAAATAATACTAATAACATGGCAGGTACTAACTTTGTAATCTGCAGTCTCGTCCTGAATAAATATAGATCTCATCTGTCTACACTAAGATAAATCAGTAACTGATCCGACCAACTCATAATCTCAATAACATTCACTGTGAATATTAAACATTGAATCCAAGTCAAAATATTTGATACAGTAATTAGTTCTCTCATCCTATCAATCTACTATGATCCTCTATATCCATCAGTCTGTCCTAATCTCAAAATAGTGAAATAAATACTCAGATTCCCTAACCAATCATCACTAGCCAATCCGATACAATGTCATCAATCCACTCCCACTTTCATCAATCTCAATCACAGATCCAAACAACGTAACAAATCTACTTCATATTTGTAAATCCACTAGTTCAGGTAAATCCAATTTACACATATCCATTAACCCAAAATCAACTCCACTCAATCAAGTCCACAGATAATTTCAAGTCCAAGACCCATTCTTTAATAAAGAATCTCTTATTTAATCAGTCACCAATATCCAATTGAATTCTTATCTGATTTATTACTAATAAAGAAAGATAAGCCTGCTAACTAGCTCACCCAAGCACCTACACAACCAATCAAATCTAAGATCTAAATCCGGTCAAAGTTAAGTTACACCACAAAATAATTTCAAATCTGAAATGATAACAAATTCACATGAAATGATAGAATACCAATATCTCAGCATCAAAGTACAGAGTCCATATACATTGACATCAGGGATATATTCGATTCGTCATCATAAACATACTATACTCTTTATAATAAAATGATCCATCACTACGACTACTTAAGGTATATAAAAAATCCATCATTCAAACTACTCTGATTCAAATCCCAATTTCAAGCCATAGTCTACTCCAACATGATCCAATAACCAATTCCAGTATTAACAGGCCCAATAAATTCAATAATATCAAAATCAATAAAGGGAGACTCCTAATCTCAGTGATAAATGCTGATCCCATAAATAGTGATGATATATACATATAATCTAAATATCAAATACTGAATACCTAACTCTAAATATCAAGTCAACAGTCTATTGAGTACATTCCAATTTCAAAATATTACTACACTGGTACATATATCATCGAAGTGAACGTGATCATGAACAATAATTAACATATATAAACAATATCAGAACATGATCAGAATGAAATAGAATATAGTTTATTGAAAACAAAGTAAACAATCACTGATAATGGTTGAGAAGCAAAAATACAAAAACAAACACTCATATTAAATGACGCGGTTTTGAAACCAAATCGCCGTTTGGTCTTCACTGCACGAATCGGTGCGGATCTTCAGATCATCTCACAGGTCGGTCTTCGAATCGCCAGTGTATCGGGTTCATAACGAACACAAATCCGAATCTTTTGCAACATGTCCGAATCTCATCAAACGGGTCCGAGCTGTAACACACAACCTGTATCCACATAAAATATATATACTCATACACACTTACATAATTACACACTCATAGTATAGATGCACACATTAACAAACACACCCATATGTAATATACATACCCACCCATACACATACATATAGGTCTGTCAACGTTCGGGCCTGGGCCCGGACCCCACCCGGACCCGGTCTGATTAGACGGGTATGGAAAGTGATATTCTAGACCCGGACTCGAATACCCGAATACCCGTTTACCTCTCTAGTAAAGGGGGTGGATCTGATTTTACTTGAATCAGACCTGCTTACATGTTTACTCGACATAACTAAAAGGTAGTTTGGTCACAGAGAACTAATAAAATCATAGTTGCTCCTTGTCCTTATGATCCCCTGCTTCCCATGATTTTACCGATTCTCATGTTTTCTACTTGCCTTCTAAAATTTGTCTGTTGCTGAAATTATTGGTGTTCAGATCAAATTGAAGCTAACTAGTGGGAGTTTTTAGGTTTAAGTTTGGATATTTTTCACAGCAAGTAGAATTTATCTGGAATTTATTGACTTTTGCTTGTAAGATGGATCTTGCTGTTGCGGTTTTTTTCGAATTTGTGAATTTTTTGATATAAATCGAGTTTTAAATGATTTTAGAACTGAGAAGAAATTTTTAGCGATCTACTACTCATTTTTTCTTGGAGACTTTTAATCTATTTACTTTTTTGTAGACTCGTTTGCAGGCGGCTTTCCTCAGTTTTTTGGCTATTTATTGTTAGTAAATTGGCTCTTTTGGATCAATTTGAGTAGTAACTTTCTCTTTCTCTGATTTGTTATAGTTCCAAAGTGTTTGAGTTTTCCTCAATTTATTAACATATTCGTTGGATTTATTTCCGTTCAAACATTTTAGTTGAAGAAACTAGTATTTTTTTCAAGAGAAATTAATGAATGTTTCTTGTTTCTACCCTTTAGCAAAAATCAATCGCCACTTTTGGCTTGTAAGATTAAGCGGGTCGCGGGTAGTCGGGTCTGGATCCGTTGACCCATGGGTTCATATATGGAAACCACAGTTCTGGGCTCGCGGGTAAATGGGACGGGTATGGTACATGTGTTGATAAACGGGTCCGGGTCTGGTGTACTCCGGACCCGACCCGAACCTGACCCATTGACAGGCCTATATATATATATATATATATATATATATATATATATATATATATATATACACACACAGACATCTACATAGATATGTAACACGCACATGAATTACACACCCACATACAAAATAAACAACAACTAAGCCATTTGTCCAAATATTTTGGGTAGGCTACATGAACCAAAAGAGAATTACGCCGGTCAGGTACATGGATCAGCTTTCTCTACTCATTCCTATCGAGCAATATGCCTTCATTAAGATCTTTAGCCTTTATATCTTGTCGCATCACCTCCATCTATGTTTTCTTCGGTCTCCCCTGCGCTCTTTTAACTTGCCCTAATTTGATACGCTATACTCGCCGAACTGGCGCATCTATAGGTCTACGTTGCACATGACCAAACTATCGTAGGCAGTTTTCTCTCATCTTCTCTTCTATAGGGTTTACGCTTATCTTAGCACGAATATCCTAATTTCTCACCTTATCTCTCCTCGTGTTACAACACATCCAACTAAACATGTGCATCTCTGCTACACTCATCTTCTGCGCATGATATCTTTTTATAACCCAACATTCTGTGACATATAACAAAGCTGGCCTAATAACAGCCCGATAAAACTCCCTTCAGCCATAAATGAATATTACGGTCGCATAAAACTCCTGTTGCGCTCCTCCATTTCAACCAGTCGGCTTGAATCCTATGGTTGATATCACTATTGATCTTCCCTTTTTTTTGGATAATAGAACCCAAGTACTTAAAATGACTGCTCATCGGTATTTCTTGTCCGTCTAGTGTCATAATACTATAATCTTAGTTTTTCTTTTATTGAATTTGCACCTCATATACTCTGTTTTAGCCATACTTAATCTAAAACATCGAGATTTTAGAGTTCACCTTCATAGCTCCAATTTGGCATTTACCCCAACTCTCGTCTCATTGATTAGGACAATATCATCAGCAAATAGCATACACCACGATATCTCATTCTGAATAGCTTTAGTAAGCTCATCCATCACTATAACAAATAAGAACGGACTCAATGCAGATCCTTGATGCAATCCAATTGTGATAGAAAAATTACTTGTTATGCCTCTACATGTTCTAACATTTGCCACAACTCCATCGTACATGTCCTTGATTATATCAATATATTTGATGAGAACTCTTTTTTTCATCAATGTCCACCATAATACCTCTCTTGGTATCTTATTATAAGCTTTTTCTAAATCAATAAAGATTCTCCTCCTCTCTTGAAGTCGCTCTATAAGTTAACCATGCAAATGAATACCCTCTGTCGTCGATCGCCCTGACATGAACCCAAACTGGTTCTCTGATATTTTAACATTCTGTATTAACATGTGTTCAATTACCCTTTTTCAAAGCTTCATAGTGTGACACATGAGTTTTATTCCATTGTATTTTAAACAACTCTGGATGTCACCCTTCTTCTTATAGTGAAGTACTAGGGTACTCTTTCTTCACTCATTTGGCATCTTTTAATTAGCCAGTCTTACTAAAGAGGTTTGTCAGCCATCTCACGCCCATCTCTCCTAAACATCTCTATACCTTAATAGGAATTTCATCCGGACCAAAATTTTCCTTGACTTCATTTTCTTCAAGGCCTTTTTAACTTCAGATTCGCTAATTCTGTGCATATAGTTACGGTTCATATCCTGACACTGAATGGTAAGGTCACCTAAATCTTGAGTAGAACTATCATTAAATAATCTGTCAAAATACTCTCCATCTTTCTTTGATTTTTTCATTTGGAACTAAAACCTTCTGATTCTCATCTTTGACACATCTCACAGTACATAAGTCTCTAATATTTCTCTCCCTTATTCGAGCAATTATATATATATATATATATATATATATCTTTTTCAACCTCTTTGGTGTTCAACTTCTCATACATTTCTTTGTACATTTTAGCTTTTGCATTCTGAACAACTTTCTTAGTCTCCTTTTTGACTAGCTTATACCTCTTAAAATTCACTCCATCACAGTTTTTTCTTTAAATCTCTGTAAGAATCTCGTTTGATCTTAATGGCAGTTTTTACCTCTTCATTCTATCATCTATCATGATGTGTCCTTACATGGTGGAGCACCACCTCATGACTCACCAAGTACATCTTTAACTACTCTTTTGATGCGTTAGAAATTTTGTTCCATGTTGTATTGGGATCATCTTGGGCTTTTGAATCTGCTTCATGTACTACTCGATCTACAAAGACTCCTTGGTTACCTTCTTTTAGCCTCCGCCACTTAATCTTAGGATCTAACTTACGTTTAATCTTTTTAAATCTCCTTCTAATCCAAACATCTAAACTAAGAGTTTATATTGGGTTACTACACTCTCACCCGGTACTACTTACAATCGATGCAACTACCTCTATTCAGTCTCATATTTAAAAAGAAATTTATTTAGCTCGCACTTAACTTTTCTAAAAGTGATCAAGTGAGACTCTCTCTTCCTAAACCAAGTTTCGCTAAGATCAAATCATAGGACAAAACAAAATCTAGAATCGAGTTACCTGATTCATTTCTTTTCTCAAAACTAAATCCTCCATGTACACTATCAAACCCATAGCGACTAGTTCCTACATGCCTATTGAGGTCATCGCCTATGAAAAACTTTTCTCTAATGAGTATCCCTTGTGCTATCTCATCTAAATCCTCTCAAAATTGATACTTAGTAGACTCATTAAATCCTACTTGCGGTGCATAGACACTAATAACATTAAAAAATTTTCTATTTAAAATAAGTTTAACTAGTAAAATCTTATCAACCTTCCTCTTAACCTCCACTACATTCTCAAGCAATTATTTATCTATGATCACACCCACCCCAATACGATTTCTATCTCTACCAGTGTACCAAAGTTATAACCTCAATACTTTATAATTCTAGCTTTTTCACCTACCCACTTAGTCTCTTGTATACACAAAATACTAACATTCCTTCTAACTATAGCATCAACTTACTCTACTAATTTACCTGTAAGAGAACCTATATTTGACGATGCTAACCTAATGCTATATTCATGAGCTAACTTTTTTACCCTTACTCGCTCATAAAAGTGTGGGAACCCTTTCTTATTTGACACATCCGAGCGGCAATATGGTGTGTCGCTCTGAACGACGACCTAGCAACCCTTTCTCACTTTTCACTATACCAGGGCTCCGATGTAGCGTGTCGCTCAGTAGGGAACTCCCCAATGAAATATATATAATACACACACCTAATATATAACATAAAGAGAGAAAGAGAAAAGACTCACGGTGGAAGTGGGGGGCACGACTGGGTTCGGCCGAGGAAGAGAGGAGGGAGGCGGAGCGTGCCGACAAGGTCGTGGGTGAGCTCGCCTTGGTCGAAGATAGGAGGTCGCTGCCGGAGCTGCTGGCGCTCGTCAGAGAGGAAGGAGGGGCACGTCTTGCAACATGCAAGGGAGGATGGGGGACGACCATAGGGATGCATGGGGGTGTGCTGCCGGGCGTTACCGGCTATGGTGGGTGCGACGACTGCTGCTAGAGTTTGGTGAATAGGCTGTGGGCTGCCATGGTGAAGGGGGACAACGACAAGGGTAAGGGGAAGAGGTGCAACGGTCTTGGATGGAGAAGGTGGGAGGAGATGCGTGTGCTGGTCTGCCTTGGAGGACTGGGCTTGCGGTTATCTGCGGCTGTGAAGAGGAGAAGGAGGGATCCCTTTAAGGGGAGGAGCTTTGGCAGAGGGGCTCCGGCCTGATGGGGGTGTGCGGCGTGGCTTGGATTGGCTGCTGGAGGGAGATCTGCAGGGGTGGAGGCTTGCAACAAGAAGGTGGAGCTTGGTTGGGTTCTCACGGAGGTGGAGGAGGGCACAACGGATGAGGAGATGAGATCGACAACCAAGGGATGGCGCCAGCGGAGTGGAAAGTTGCCAGGGATCTCACGGCGACTGCTATTGATGGGGAGAGGAGAAATATGATTAGGGTTAGAGGAGAAGAGAGATTATATATATGGTGATATTGGGTTGTGGGTTTAGATCTAGATAATGGGTTTGGTCATAGGCTAAAGGGTATATGGATAAATGGGTTTAGGAATCAAGAAAATGAAAAATACTACTAGAAATAATAAATAAATACAATAACATTATTATTAATAATACTAATAGTTACACATAAAAATAATATTAGTAATGATAATAGTAATTAATAACACTTAATAATAATAATTGTATTAACAATAACAATATTAACAATTAACAATAATAACAACAATAATTATAATAATAATACATATCAACGATAATAATTAACAATAATATTTAATACTAATAATAACAACAATAATAATATCAATAATAAGAATATTATATAATAAAACTTAGTAACAATACTACTTGTAATAATAATAGACAATAATACTAATACTAAAATATAATAATAACAATAATAATAACAATAATGATAATAATAATTAATAATAATAGTAATAGAAAAAATACTAGTTAGCAATTAAAATGCTAATAAGTAATAATGATAAATATATAAGGCCAAATTACCATTTAATACTTCAAAATAATTTGTGTATTTTATAATACAATAAATCATAAATCAAGTTAATAATAAAATAATCAGTAAAACAAAATAAATACTTTAAAAAATAAAAAATATAGTATTTTAAATTAGGGATAGTACACATTAGCTTCCATTGGTGCATCTGCAACTCTGCACCCTAATATACTTGTTTTAGAGAGCATATCAAGTACATACTTTTTTTGAAAAAAAGTAATTCTCTTTCTAGATATAGCTTCTTCAATGCCTAAAAGTACCATAAAGATCTAATGTCTTTTGTCTGATAAATCTGTAATCCCCTACGCATCATCACCAATGACAGTGATATCATCCGCATACACTATAAGAAATAACTTCTTTCCTTGATATTAATGTTTTAAATGTCGGATATCGATAAAATATCAGATATCGTAATCGGATGTCGGATTTCGAGTTTCAGAGAGATTTCGGGGGCATCTAGTAAATTTCATACGTCATGACGATTAACAAATATATGTTCTAGATGTCTTAAATAATGTAATCTTAAAATTTTTATCAAGGCAATACATGCACAACTTATGTAAAACTACATAAATATATTTAGGATTTGTATATTTACCTTAATATTTTACATACACTTACTAACCTATTGTAGAAATTTCTCAATTGATTCAACTTTAAAGACCAACCAACAGAATAACCAACCTACAAAATATAAAAATCGATCAATAGCTATAAAACCAACTAAAAAAAACAATATAAAGAATGAAAAAGTTAATATTCAATCTATGTTTTGATCATTCAATCATGAATTGATTTAAAAGATTATAAATACATAATATAAAAACCAACCATAAACTAGAAGGTTAGAAGCAAGCAACTAATCAAATAAGATCCAAGTGTTTAAAAGTTACAATTTAATAATTGTATCTCGTGCAAATCCCAAAAGCAAGAGTCTAAGACCAAAAGTAATAAATAATTCATCCATTATGAAGCCTCTCTATGCTCAGTCTCTGACGAATCATCCTCCAAAGGAATGTCAATGTTTAGCTCCTCCTCCAATGCCGATTCATGTTGATGAAAATTCTTCTTCATCTTCTTTCCTTGTCAGTTCCTTGATGATGATGCTCCTTTAGTTTCTTTTCCTCTATTGTAAGTTTTTGTTCTTACACTTTTATTCTCTTCGGATTAGCTCTAATAGATTTTGCTACTTGCCTCCAACTCAATCCTTTTCTGGGAAAGACTTTATCATCACTATCGATATGTTCACCATTTCGCTTTGGAGGCACCAACCAATTCGTGACACTTTCTTCATCATCATAAGTGGATAAAGGATCTTTATTTTTCAAGGCAAGCTTGTTCCTAAGCCTAGCACTGAACTTGACAAAAATCAAGTTACATAACCTTTTGTGACTTAGCCTATTTCTCTTCTTTGCGTGAATCTACAAAAAAGAAGCATTCAACGTAATAAAAATGAATAGCTAAAATTTTAAAAAGAATCATTATTTGTAATGTACTAACATGTAAATTGTAATACCATCTCAAATGTGCTCCAATTTCGTTCACAACCGGAAGAGTTAGTTGTCAAGTTTAACACTCTCATTGCCATTTCTTTTAATTCAAGAGTATCTGTCCCAAGAAAGTTTCACCAATTAACTAGAAGATAAAAATATTTAGTAATTTTAATATGTGAAACTTCAAACTTGTAGTGTGTTGTGTATCTTGTGTACATTTACCTGGGTTGAGATTAGGATTTTTAGCTCCAATCTTCGCAAGATCTCTCTCAAAAAATTGTCACTCTCCGCTTCTCGCTAAAGCGAGATAAACACATGACTTGGGTCGGCGACACACTCAAAAGAGCATGCTAAGGTTCTAACATGCAAATTTTATCACATTTTTTTCTATCTGCTGCATATAAATTGGGTTCACATAAAATACACATACATAAATGCAAAACTAATCAAGGAGACTTAATACAATAATAAAGTCCAAAACCAAAATCTGGGTATAAGTCCAAAACTAAGAAATGAGTTCATATCTCTTTATTTGTATATTTATGAAAACAAATATAAAAAACAAATAACTAAAGGTATTCTCTAAGTCTTCTATTAAGCTCCAACACGCTCCTCGTAGTACTCATCATCCTCAGCTAGTGTATCCAAGTTTCTCCGCTATCTAGGGTAAGCAAACCCGGGGAGTCAGAATTTCCTGACAAGTACAAACAAAAAAAAAGAAAATATGCAATACATGCTGAGCACGCCGATATATATGAACGAAGAAAGGACATGCAATATACAATTAGTAATATTTATTTTCATGGACACAATCATGTATTTGTAGCATGAGTTTATTACGAAACACAGTCATATAGAGTCCTAATAATCTGGTCTTGTATTGGTTTTGCTATGTTTGAATACAAATAGAAATAGAGAGGATAGGCTCATTATATAAAAAAGACATGGGAATGCCCGCAAAATCAAAAATGGAGCGTGAGAGCCAAATGAATCGTATTCAAGTCATTATGATAAACACGCATTCACAGAATGCATAAATGCATTTAAGCATGAAATAAATCAAACATAATGAGCTTGCATAAACAGTCAAACAATATCAATCATCACAAGAACGCACATCTATAAGGTTATTATGATGATGCCCCTAGGAGTTATTAATTAGTTGACACTATCTCAACTGTCACATGCAGTAGAACGTACTCTATCTTACGCCTACTACGCATTTCAACTAGGTCTTAAGCATGCAAAAATGACTCGTCTCATACCACTGCCCATTCCCGCATATCAACCAATGATTATCGTTAATTGAAAAATGTTAGTGGAAAAATGTCCATGTACCTCAGCGAGAAGTCGTGCCTGGAATAATTAGGATATAATCACAGTGAGCTCATCAATAATCCCATGTCACAAAGCGACATGCACAATGTAATAACACTCACCACCATAGCTTGTACATAGGTAGGGACTCAAGGGACACTGTCTTAGTTTTCACCACCAATTTCCCTAATATTAGCCTCGTGTCTTGTCAATTTTGCAACCAAATTTTATTAAAAAATATGAATATCCCTGCGTGAACTATGTACCAAGAATAACCATACCACTTTGTCCTTGTCAAGCACATATAATCACCATGTACCATTTTCTCAATTAATTTCAAATATATGCATCACGCAAGCGTTTATCCATGTCATTTAGACTTTAGTGTTCATGTTCATATTCATGTTCATGTTGTGATTTCTAAATCATGGTGTCTTCTACGTGAACAAGGTCAATCATGTCGATTATTTGTCATCATGTAGTAATTTATTTAAGTATGGTCCATATGAATAATTAACTTGAGACAATATCAATTACATGTGTGAAAATTCAGTATCAAATAATAACATGTCTCAATTTATCTATAATCAAGTTCAGGATTTAAATTTAGAGATAAAAATCTAATTTATTTGGTTTGAGTAATCGAAATATCAACTTTTATAATTTTTTATGTAAAGTGGTGATATGTTGAACACAATTATTAATTGTGAATATACATTTTGAAGTTGATGGAGTTGTAAGAGTTCATCAGCTTAAGGCACTTTCTAAAATTTTTAGAAAATAATTTTTTTCAAAAAAATAAAGATTAAAAATATGTTTCATAATATATACATCAAAATTGTGTTATCCCTAAGTTTCATGCTAATCAGACTTGCAGAGTGTGAAAAATAATTTTCGAACTTGGTACATGTGACAGGGTCAGGACAGAATTTCAGCCTTAAGACTTCGATTTTAACCCGAGATTTCATCTAACAAATGGGGTCAGAATGCAACGAAAATTTGTGGACATCTTATAGACTTATTATATTACATCTTGTCAAAATTTGAGCTTATGTGGGTTTACTAATCAGGAGTTATGATTTTTAAATTTGGGAGTGCATGACAGAATTTTGGTGTAGGCATATTTTAGACTTATTATATCGCATCATATAAAAATTTCAATCCATTTGGACTTATGGACCTATGGTTTAAGAGATAAGCTTTTTTTTCCTTTTTACACATTTACCATTTAATTAGAACAAAATCACATAACATAATGGAGTTAAAAATATTAGAACTGCATTATGGTCATTAAAACATAATTTATTAAAAATAGTTCCACATGCACACTTGTTTTTTTTATTTTATCACATAAAAACATCATATTTAGTAATATTATTTATGGCAATCTAGTAGCAATCAATGAATATAAATCAATTTACACGTTTTCTCTTTATATTGACATTATGAGCAACTTAAAAATTAAGTTTTTGTCATGGAGAGATTTTGTTGCTAAACTTGATTAAAGACAGTTAAAAAGAATGATAAATGAATATTTTTATTTTCATTTTTTTAAATTTAGTTATAACAACTAAGTTGATTCTAAACTAATTTAGTAAATATTAAATTTTTGAAGAGATCACAATTTTTAAACGATTCTTGAGTTTAAAGTCAGTTTAAGTTCTGTGGCTTGAAATTCTAAATCATACAGATTACTTTATTCATTTAAGCATACTCTATCTACTTGTCATACTCCAAAAGTATTAATAGATATAAAGTATCTCGATGATGATAAAACAATAGATAAAATTAATGCGAAAATTTAGTCTCGGATATAAAATATCTCCTGAATAAATCCTAATGGCATAGCCTATCATGAATCTAAACCAAACACATTAATAAAATAAAAGTGCATAGATCTATTCATTAAGCGTAGCCACTTCACAAAGATAACATCAAAACTCAAGAACATAAATTTAGCTACTCATGTTAAAAAAATCTTCATCTTTTATTAAAATATAATCAAGTCTTTACAAAGATGGAATACTAAAAGAAAGAGAAAGAAAGATATAGCCTGATGATACCGTGTGCGACTTCTTCTCCTCTGCAACTTTAGTCTCTTCTTCTCAGCAGAAATCACAGAGATGATCTCAGAAATCAGCTTCCCTTGTATGATGGTGAGAGGCCCTTTTTATAACATACAACTGCTAAGGATTTATTAAATTTTAAATTTTGGTTAGGATTTCATTCTCATCTCCTCAATATTTTGAATCTCACGAACTCTTTCCTTTTCTCTTCGTTTGCTGTTATTTAGTTTGCAATCTCCAATAACTTTTTTCTATACCCTAGGTATTGTTGAGTCGGTTGATTTCAAATTTAGATTTGTTTGTATCTCCTCATCTCTTCAAATCTCAACTTCTTTATCTCCTGCGATTTTCTTTTCTTTCTGTCATTTGAATTCAGCTAAATCTGATGGTTTATTTGTGGTTGAAATTTAAAATTGGTTGTGATTTCTTTGCTTGCTGATTGAGAATTTAAAAAGCAAATATTATTCAGTAAAACCTACAGAACACAAAATTATCATATTACTACTTTTCTCACACATTTAACTCTTAAAATCAATAAAAAAGGATATATAGTAATAGGAAATATTAGACTTATCATTACCGCCATTTATTCTTGTTGGTGACAGCATATTGTTGCACACATATATTTCCTTCAAAATAATGCAAATTAATTACTCAACAGTAGCATCACCTTTATCCTGTAGAGATTCTTATTACGCAGTTCTACATTTTGCTGGTTATCTTTTGCTGATTTGCCCTCATTTGCCCTCTCTTTCTGTCTTTATTTCCCCATTCTCTAAAGATACACCATGCTTAGGCCAGCTAATGTTGCACTTTTTCTTTTTCTTTCAACAGGCTTATCTTTAACAGCTTCTAGGTCCCCACAGACTTCATATGAAAAGAATCACCTAAGTTAAGGTTTGCTACAAAGATAATTATTTCCTTGTTAGCTGATATATCTTTGTTCGAATCTGCTTTATGTATTTTGCCCAATCTTGCATCCCAACATGTGGGTATTACTACAGGAAGAAACTGACAAATTGCAGATTAGTTGCGTCCCACCACTGTCATATCACATTGGGATCCTAATAGCAAAAAAAAAAAAAAAAAAAAAAAAAAAAAAAAAAAAAAAAAAAAAAAGAAAAAGAAAAAAAAAGAAATATGGACTTATGGGGTCTGGTGCTAATTTCTTTGGGGAAAAAAATTATTATAGAGTGGTGGAGATGATGGATTCTCTTCATTGGTTCATATACTTTTGTTATTATGGAAACATTTTGTTGGTTGCTCATATTTATTAGTTAAAAAGGAAACTTGTTCATCCTTTTCTTGTCATTATTGCGGAAACTTATTTAGGATTGTAGCACAATGAAGCATCAGGGAAACTATAACAGTAAACTAAGAATGTTACTTGCCAATGAAGGCACCAAACCAGAATTGATAATATTACCTGTTTTCAAAAGACACTTTTGTAGGTAGATGATTTACCATACAAGTAAGCATAATTGTTAAATTTCAAAACTGATCATCATATAGGTGATAGATATCAGATCTTTAGAGATATCGAGAGTCAATGGATGGCGTACTGGCATTTTTTCCCTCTGCTCTTCATATCTCATCATATTCATTGTATTTTCTCCAACTTTCTGGGACATTTACCTTAGAAGTTTGGACAATTTTTTCCTCTTCCTTCTTCTATGTTGTTTTTTTTTTGGTTGGGTGGTGGTGGAGGGGGACTTAGATAAACATTGGATGCTGCTTGCATTTGGTTCTCAATGCTCTGCTACCTCTTCCCCACATCAGTTTACACAATTCCGGCCATGGAAGCTACAAGTTTAACCATATCTCTTGAATCTATGGATCAATTCGCTACAGAACTGTGCACGTCTTGGAATTGGTTTGATATTTTATCCTATACAGAAGTTTCTGTCACATCTTATTAAGATTCAATGATTCCCTGTGGTCATTGAAGTGACTTGTTATTAGAAAATAACTCAGGTTTTTTCTTCTTATTTTAGGGTGATGTTATTTTGAGAGCTTAATGACCATTGAGGCAGGGAAAAGAAAATTTCCACATATTAAAAGATAAGTTCAAACTAGATTCAAAGGGGAGATTATGTTTGATGGAATTTTGTATATGTTATCTTTTGAATTATCAGCCTTATGATTTTAGGAAAATTCCCGTTCACCGTGGGACAGGCCTTTTCTAAATAAGTGATTTTTTAGATTCAATTTTCAACTTGGATTAAATTTCTAGACAAATCAAGCGATGAACATGATATCATATGTTTGTTTTTGCTCAGACTTATGTGGTCTTATGGATATTGTTACTGTGATATAGCATGATGTGATACTGATATAGCAATAGGCAGACTTGAACCACTAGCATGTAACATGGAAGGTGCTCAATAACTAAACACATTTTGTGGGTACCAATGTACTCCAGAGGAAAAGTCTATTGCAGCTATGCAAGAGGTTTGTGGTCAGTTTCATGCTCACTCCAAGTTACAGCCTTTTCTCTAACAATGAACAAATATTTATATTCTATATATTTGAATATTCATAAATTTATTTTATGTAAAAACTAAAAGTGAATAATAAATAGCTACAAGAACAAAAATGACGCAATACAAATTAAAGCGAAAATAGTAATATCAAGAAAATGGTCCATGAATTACATGTTCCTAAGAATAATATCGAAGATGGCAAATTAATTTTGAAGTTTGCCAATTCATATATTCATATGTGTAATTTTCTTATATATTATCTTACCATGAAGAACTGCAGATACAAGGATACAACACAGTGAACACAACAATATGACGAGTCTTAAAACAGTAAGCTAAAATAAGAAGTGGATGCTCATCAGTACATGTTAAAAATGATGGGTTTTAGGTATTACAAACAAACTTAGACTTTTAAGGGAGCATGCAACCTAAAACATGATCTGTGTTTTCACAATTGAATCTATAACTATGAACATAAAAAGAATTCTAATATTCTAGTAAATAATTAAAATTACTACAGAAGAAAATAGAATTACATACCTTTTAGTTGTTATAGTAAACAACTAAAATTTTCCCTTCAGATCTCTTGGAAGCAAGCACCACAAATGTCGTGCCTCTGATGGAATCACACCCAACGATTCAAAAATTTAACTAAATATGGATGAACTATCAAAGAGTTCTTCCAAAAGGAGAAAAAGGAGGCTAATACTCAAGCCAAGAGGTTGTGAATTAGACTGAATCCCTAAGGCTCTATTTATAGCCTTGGATAGCCTCCAGTTTTCTTATCCCACCAATGTGGGACTAATTTCCCAAAGGAAATTTTGTTCTCCTTTTAGTTATACTTATTTTTGAATCTCGAGGGCAACCCAAAAGGACTATGCTGCTATCAATTATAGTTATTACTTAGACACCTAATCCAACAGTCTCCCACTTGGATAAGTCTAATAACTTCCTAATTGATCAGCAAATTGTAGCTTCCAAAAGCCATTGTCGAACTCTGACCTAGTCAGTTTCGTGTCCTAAGATAAGAGATCATATAATCCTTCGTTCTACAAGATATCATTTGAACATGAGACATGGAACATAATCAATCTCTTTGTCCAGTATTTTGTTTCCCGATTTCTGATTTGTACTGACATAGAACTACTAAATGAACACATCAATTTAGTCCTGGTCGGGCCCGACACTATATGTCAACTTCAAATCACCGAGGGGCCCAAAGATATCGCTTTTCCCGTTAGGGCAAAAGGAACGAATAAACTTTGACCTATATGCTTGCACCATTTACTCATCAAATCATGCACAACAATACGTTTTATAACATCAAGTTACTGATGCGTTTACATATTATCAACGCACAACTGACTTGTAAACCACAACTCATATATCTCCATTTAAAGATTATAAGATATTATCGTCTCAGAATTACTCGTGATAAATTCCATGAAGTAATTCTCTGAGCGTGGGTTAATCCAATACTTAAATCTCCATTTCAAAGTACTCATGAACATTGCAGCAATACCATTGCTATGTCTAAAACTCTTTAGACAATCCACAACTCTATTCATGACAGTCTTTATTCACTACTTACTTCCAAAAGTATGATCGACTGTGGAATTCGAATAATCAAATTATTCGGGAAGTAAAACATGCAAAATGAAACACAATAATAAACAATTGACAAAAGGTAGTAAACAAACTCATAAATAATTCTCTATTATTTAATCACCAAAAGTCAATCACATTTACTTTGTTATAAGTTTCAAACTAACTATCTAACTGCTAAAACCAACATCATCTCTCAGACCAATGCTCCTAGCATGCTGATTGTGTTTAACCCTACTCAGACCCTTTGTGAGTGGATCTGCAGGATTATCTTCAGATGAAACCCTCCTCACTACAACGTGACCTTCTTCTACCTTGTGTCTGACAAAATGGTATTTTCTGTCAATATGTCTAGATCTGCTATGATCTCTTGGTTCTTTTGTTAATGCAACCGCTCCTTCATTATCACAGAAAATATCCATTGGCTCCTTGATGGTTGGCACAACTCCAAGATCTTCGATGAACTTTTTCAACCAAATTGCCTCCTTTGATGCTTCGCTTACCGCTATGTACTCTGATTCACAAGTAGAATCAGCCACTGTGTCTTGCTTGGAACTTTTCCAAGTAACTGCTCCTCCGTTTAAGGTAAAGACCCAGCCAGATTGGGAACGGAAGTTGTCTCTATCTGTTTGAAAGCTGGCGTCACTATACCCAGTTACTCTCAATGTATCACAGCCACCAAGTATTAGGACCCAGTCCTTAGTCCTTCGCAGATACTTGAGAATATTCTTAACCGCTACCCAATGAGCTTTACCTGGATTTCCCTGATAACGACTGACCATGCTCAAAGCAAAGGACACATCAGGACGAGTACATGTCATAGCATACATAATAGAACCAACAGCAGAAGCATATGGAATTCTACTCATTTCTGCTATCTCTTCATCTGTACTCGGACTTTGAGTCTTACTCATTTTGGTATTACTCTGGATGGGCAGTTCTCCTTTCTTGGAATTCTCCATACAGAAACGTTTCAGTATTTTATCCAAGTAGGTACTCTGATTAAGTCCAATTAGTCTTTTACTCCTGTCCCTTAAAATTCTTATTCCTAGAATGTAGGCAGCCTCTCCTAGATCCTTCATAGCGAAACACTTTCCAAGCCAAGACTTAACATTTTGCAAGGTTGGAATGTCATTTCCTATAAGAAGTATGTCATCAACATACAATACCAGGAAGGTGACTATGCTCCCACTAGCATTGACATATACACACGACTCATCCTCACTTCTAGAGAAACCAAACTCTTTGACTTTCTCATCGAAGCAAAGATTCCATCTGCGAGACGCTTGTTTTAATCCATAGATGGATTTCTCAAGCTTGCATACTCCATTGGGAAACTTTGCATCCACAAAACCTTCTGGCTGACTCATGTAAACATCCTCAGCCAACTTTCCGTTTAGGAAGGCAGTTTTGACATCCATCTGCCAAATTTCATAGTCATGAAATGCAGCTATGGCTAGCATTATCCTAATAGATTTTATCTTAGCCACTGGTGAGAAGGTCTCATCATAGTCAATCCCTGGGGTTTGAGTAAAGCCTTTCGCCACCAGTCGTGCTTTGAATGTGCTTACATTACCATCCATGTCGATCTTCTTCTTGAAGATCCATTTACAACCAACTGTCTTCCGACCAGGTTGTTGATCAACCAAGTTCCAAACTTGGTTGTCATACATAGACTTGATCTCGCTGTCCATTGCCTCTTTCCATTTGGCTGCCTCAGGGCCTGCCATGGCTTCCTTGTAGTTCGTTGGCTCATCCAAATTTACCAGTGTATTGTCACTGATAAACGTGTCTCCATTTGCAGTTATATGGCAACCATAGAACTCAGTTGGCTTGCCAACTCTACTAGAACGCCTAAGAGGTAATGAAGTGTCAATGGGTTCAACTGGAATCTCTTCCTCTGGTTGAACCATAGCGGTTTCAAAGGTTCTTTCATCTGCTGACTCTTGAATTTCTTCAAGGTCAAACGGTGCTCCCACTGTCCTCTTTGCATATGAGCTCTCTCTCTCGAAAGACTCCTCTCCGTACTACAAAGACCACGTTCTCACTAGGTCTGTAGAACAAATATCCAAATGACTTCTTCTGTGGATAGCTGATGAAAACACATCGCTCACTACGAGGTTCAAGCTTGTCGTGAGTTTCTCGTCTAACGAAAACTTCACAACCCCAAACCTTAATATGTGCTAACGAGGGAACTTTTCCTGTCCACATTTCGTGAGGTGTTTTGGCAACCTTCTTTGTTGGAACAAGATTAAGAATGTGGGCGGCAGTTTCTAAGGCATACCCCCAGAAGGATATTGGAAGTGAAGCTCGACTCATCATGGAACGCACCATGTCTAACAAGGTTCGATTGCGTCTCTCAGCCACACCATTAAGTTGTGGTGTCCTAGGAGGTGTCAATTGTGAAACTATTCCACATTCCTTGAGATAGTCATGGAACTCGATACTAAGATACTCTCCGCCTCTATCTGATCGGAGCATCTTTATCTTCCTGCCTAATTGATTCTCGACTTCTTGTTTATATTCTTTGAACTTTTCAAAGGTTTCAGACTTATGCTTTATTAAGTAGATATAACCATATCTGCTATAATCATCAGTAAAAGTCACATAGAATCGATTAGCATCCCTTGTGGCTGATCTGAAGGGTCCACACACGTCTGTGTGTATGAGATCCAACAAACCTTCACCTCTTTCACAAAATCCAGTGAAAGGTAATTTTGTCATCTTACCCAAAAGACAAGATTCGCATGTATCATCTGACCTTAGGTCAAATGATTCCAACACCCCATCCTTTTGGAGTTGAGCCATGCGTTTTTTGTTAATGTGTCCAAGACGGCAATGCCACAAGCACGCTTTGTCTACACCATTAGACGAATCAATTTGAAATACACTATTACCTAAGTGGTCTACACACATCACAGTTTCATACACACCATCACAAGGTAAAGCTTCAAATAAAAATTGCCATTTTTATAAGCAGAAATAGAACCATTCTCATCATTAAAAGAATATCTAAAACCTTGTTTGAACAATGCATGAAAAGAGATAATGTTTCGTGTCATTTCTGACGAGTAGCAACAATTCAATAAATCTAAATTAACACCATTATTAAGCACTAGACTATAAACTCCAATCTTGGTGACAGGTGAAGATCGCCTATTCCCCATGATCAAGTTCATTCTACCATGCTCCACATCCTCACTTTTTCTTAGTCCCTGCAATACAGAGCAAATGTGAAACCCACATCCTGTATCAAGGACCCAAGAATCAGAAGATGTTGCGTTAATAGACGAAATAGTGTATATACCTGCAGTAGATGGTTTTACTTTCCCATCTTTTAAATCTTGCAGATACTTTGGGCAGCTTCGTTTCCAATGTCCTTTGTCGTTGCAATAGAAGCAAGTGGCCTCTTTAGGATCAGAGACAGGGGTAATATCAGAACTGGTTTTTACATGAGACTTTCCCTTCCAGTTTTGCTTGGGAGGACCTTTCCTCTTTTTCCCCTTTCCTTGCCCAATGGCCAGAACGGTAGTATTAGCAGGAGTGGGGGATCACTCTTTCCCTTCATCCCAGTTTCAGCTGTCCTCAGGAGGTTGTGCAATTGAGCCAATGTGGTCTCATTGTTGTTCAAATGATAGGTCAAGATGAACTGATCATAACAACTTGGTAATGAGTTCAAGACTATGTCAATAGCCAACTCATCATCAATATGCACATTTAGCATCACAAGGCGTTCCACGTATCGCTGCATCCTTTGCACGTGGCCGCTGACAGACTCTCCGTCCTTCATCTTGCTTGATATGAGGGACTTTACTATCTCGTACTTTTCCTGACGAGCTCGCTTATGGTACTTTTCCATAAGGTCTTTGTTCATCTCGTACGGCCAGTAATCCTCATAGAATTTTTGCAGTTCAGGAGTCATGGTAGCAACCATGATGCAAGCAACTTTTGTTGCATCCGTGTAGTGCTTCTTATAAGCAGCTAATTCTTCAGGAGTGGCCTTCTCTTCGTCAATTTCAACAAGTTCTTTGTCAAGGACATACTCCTTGTCCTCGAAACGAAGAGCCATTTTGATGTTGCGCATCCAGTCATTGTAGTTGGTGCCATCTAATGTCACCTTTGAGCAGATGTTCAACAAAGAAAAGTTGTGATTGGAGGAGGAGGAACCAGAAGCATCGTTAGGGGCAGACATTTCTAAAAGAAAGGTAGTTTGAGTTAGAAAAAAATAACCCTTAATATAACAACTTAAAATTGAAATATCGAGGCTAGGATCCAACTATGAAATTCACAACTTAGAAAAGGGATGCCGTAATCTAATTGCAAATTTCATACAGGTAAGTCTTTTGAGACTCATTGAAACTATTCAATGGCATGTTTAATCTCAGATTATGCTCTTCCATTTGTGACTGGGATACCGAGGATCACAAACAAGATGTGAATAACCATGCAAATGTGCTTGGTAACCTTCATGTCATTTATCATCTCAATTGATGTGCTGGTAAACCACACACGCTCCATCAACAATGACAATTTATAAGATACCCATTACTGCTCTTTATTAGTCCCTATTAGTGTGCTGGTTAACCACACACGCTCCACTAATGACTTATAAAGTGTAATGTGCAATTTCATGGGTTAGCATACAATTTCACATTTTTCCCTTAAAGTAACTAAGATTGGGATTTAAGTAAAATTTAGTTACCTTTTATTATCATTATACCTTTAATGAGAATCAATATATATATGGTAAATAAAATTTAGTTACCTTTTATTCTCATTATACCTTTAATGAGAATCAATATATATATGGTAAATAAAATTTAGTTATCATTATACCTTTAATGATAATCAATATATATATGGTAAATAAAACTTAGTTACCTTTTATTCTCATTATACCTTTAATGAGAATCAATATATATATGGTAAATAAAATTTAGTTACTTTTATTATCATTATACCTTTAATGAGAATCAATATATATATGGTAAATAAAATTTAGTTACCTTATCAATTCAACAATTATAGAAAATTCAATTGAAAACAAACCTGCTCTGATACCACTGATGGGTTTTAGGTATTACAAACAAACTTAGACTTTTAAGGGAGCATGCAACCTAAAACATGATCTGTGTTTTCACAATTGAATCTATAACTATGAACATAAAAAGAATTCTAATATTCTAGTAAATAATTAAAATTACTACAGAAGAAAATAGAATTACATACCTTTTAGTTGTTATAGTAAACAACTAAAATTTTCCCTTCAGATCTCTTGGAAGCAAGCACCACAAATGTCGTGCCTCTGATGGAATCACACCCAACGATTCAAAAATTTAACTAAATATGGATGAACTATCAAAGAGTTCTTCCAAAAGGAGAAAAAGGAGGCTAATACTCAAGCCAAGAGGTTGTGAATTAGACTGAATCCCTAAGGCTCTATTTATAGCCTTGGATAGCCTCCAGTTTTCTTATCCCACCAATGTGGGACTAATTTCCCAAAGGAAATTTTGTTCTCCTTTTAGTTATACTTATTTTTGAATCTCGAGGGCAACCCAAAAGGACTATGCTGCTATCAATTATAGTTATTACTTAGACACCTAATCCAACAAAAAACACACTATAGAGGATTTGTTTATTCAATATGTATTTGGCATGGTAGAGGCTCCTCTGATCAAGTATTTGTGCTTCATGGGTAACAACTGTAAGGCAACTGCGGCTAATCATTTATTGTCCTTTGAAATTTCATTTCTTACAACAGAGTACATAAGGATAAAAAAAGGAATACCACCTTTGTATTTGTTTACATGTGACATAAGGAAAACGACATGTCTTTGGGAAAAAAAATCAAATTGCTTGCATACTTTATGTACTCATTTATTTCTTATTTCCTGTTGGTTAAAAGACTTGTGTCTCTTCGTCTTAAGTTGTTTTGTGGACACTAGAGAAGAAATACTTTTCAAAGTAGAAACGCGTTATGTTCTTGTTGTGGACACTGGAGAAGAAATACTTTTCAAAGTGGAAATGCATAGAGAAGCTTTAGAATTCAAAGGATAAGCATCGACATGTTGATAATAGAAGATATGAATTGTAACACTGGCAGAATTATGAGATTAACTGTTGGTATGATCACATGGTTAGCCAAGAAATATGTAGGAGGCACATTTTCGTTGCTTAGGATCAATCATTCATTGTGATGGTGAAATCAAATAGAATGTTGTTTATAGAATCAAATGGAATGGTCTTTAAAGTGAAGAATTGATTCCTGAGTATTGTGTGATTGTAAAATGATGGTGAATGAAAAATTTTATAAGACAGCTATGTGGCCAGCCAAGCTTTATGGGTTAGAAATGTTGACCAATTATGAAACGTGCCATAAATGTAGCTGAAATGTGAATATTGATATGGATGAGCGGCGATGCTAAAAGATACAAGTATTGAGTCCATCTATTATAAGTCAGAGGTAAGTTCAACTGAAGATAAAATGAGAAGGAACTGGCTGATATGTTTTGGGCATCGTTGACGGAGACTAACAAGTGTGCCAGATGGGAGTTTTAGGATCATACTTAAGGGAGAAATGAGACTACTACAGTAGACCCTAACATGACTGAGGCAACTAGAGGTGATCTGGTTGTTGTTAATTAACATGGGACATAGTCTATAACAGAGTTGAATGCAGAAAAAGATTATGTAGCTGACCCAACAATTTGGAATTAAAGTTTTTTTTGTTGTTGTTATTGTTGTTATATATTAAATTCTTAGAGAAATAGTTTTTAATATCTTAGTTGGAAATGTTTTTAAGTGACTATTATTTAAGTTTCTTACTCCAGGATAGTTGATTGGTGAAGCAAGAAATGTGTTTTACCGGGCACTTAAATTTCACTTTTTCTTTGGTGGTCACCATAATCTTAGGCATGATGTCTCTTTTTCCATTTTACCCTATATGATGTGGATGTCAAAATTTCTTCAGTAATATTCATGCATATGCAATGTTGTGGAAAGTGAAAGCGGGAGCGAAGTGGCAAGGCAAGGCTTGGGCTTTAATTGGGTTTTAGCAACAAAAAGTGCCAAGGATTCTTTAAAACATAAAAATGGTAAAACAGAAAAAGTTAGGGGAAAAAAATCAGAAATTAAAGAATTTCATAACTAATGAAGAAAATAAGAAATTAACACTAAATTCTTAACAATAGCAATAAACATCAACATAAGAAGGTGATACATGCAATTTTGTCAAAATCTTCTAATCTTGGAGGTGGGGCTAAAGTGTCCTAAAGACGACACAGAAAAAGTGGGGGCTTAAGTGAGAGTTTAAGAACAATGTGCATATGTATTGATGGAAATTATGTTTATTTTCCAAAGAATGTGCAAAATATGATTGTGCTGCTTTGTACTGTCGGCTGTATTGTCCACTGGGCAAAAGAATAAGTCAAGTGCGAGAAGGTGCTAGGAGAATATAGTTTGTTGTTACTTGTTTAATAGCGTATTGAGCTTCAAAGTAAAAAATTATTTTGTTCCTTGAGAAGTAGATTGGTGCAGCGACAAAAGTTTTCATCAGACGCTTTGTTCCTTCACGCTACTGAAACAGACCATGTCTGTGTTCTTGAGTCCTTTACTATTAACAATACAGTTTCTAGGTCAAACATGATAACTTAGTCTGATTGAGATTGCCAAAGAATACAAAAAGAGAAACTTGCTTTATTTTAAATATAGGATGAAACTCAACAGTATAATTTTCTGGTCCTTATATGATTACTTGTATATTTTTAGCAATCCCACTAAGTTTGTTTACAATTGGCGACGCTGGCTTGACAAGGAGAAATTATATAGATTGAGAAAAGCATTACAATTCACACCATGTTTGCCAAAGAACACAAAAGGAGAAACTTGCTTTATTTTAAAATATAGGATGAAACTCAACAGTATAATTTTCAGGTTCTTATATGATTGCTTGTATATTTTTAGATATCCCACGAAGTTTGTTTACAAGTGGCGTCTCTGGCTTGACAAGGAGAAACTTATATAGATTGAGAAAAGCATCACAATTCACACCATGTTTCTAGGTCAAACATGCTCATTTAGTCTGATCGAGATTGCCAAAGAATACAAAAAGAGAAATTTGCTTTATTTTAAAATATAGGATGAAACTCAACAGTACAATTTTCAGGTTCTTATATGATTACTTGTATAATTTTAGCAATCCCACTAAGTTTGTTTACAAGTGGCGACTCTGGTTAGACAAGGAGAAAATTATATATATTGAGAAAATCATCACAATTCACACCATACTGTCTTTATCATTAGTATCATAGGATCTTTGATAGCTTAGTGCCACCATATTTAATAGTTTCTTATTAAGATGCTCAGATCTCTTTTCTCTTAACTTGTGGCATACTCTACTACTGTAGTGATCTGATTTATATATTATGTCAGATGTAAAGTTTGTTTGCTATGATCGGAAGCATAATGTAATGGCCTGAAATCTCTTTTCACTTCCAGCTGACAAAGACATTGCAATTAAATATATACTAAAATTTTCACATGGAATGCACGATCAAGATTTTTATGAACTTTTAAGTTTGAAACAGACTTTCTGAATAGATAAATACAAATATTATTTTGTATGCTGATTAGAAGTAGCCAAAAGCATATTAAAACTTTTGTATATTTGAGCTGTGTATTTATCATAAAAAAGGAACTGTCTAAATTCTATAACTTTGAACTTGGAACAATCATGGTCTCCTACGAAAACTATTTGTATATACTCAGTTAACATTTAAGATACTTTGTATCGGACCTCATCATGAAAGCAGAAGGTTCCTACATGGAACAGAAAGAAATTCCCATATTAACTTTGCCTTGTAATTGAGATGAACCCTACAACTTAGCCTTTTTGAAGATTCTTAATTAAAGAGTCAAAAACATCCGTAGATGTAAATAGAACTACATGAGCTCTGTTTTTTTGGTGGAAACATGTTATGCCACTTGAGCATTGGTAATCTCTATAGTTTTGCTGGATGGCTGATGTAACACAAGGGGGGGGGGGGGGTCTATGAATTTTGAAAAAAGATGAGAGATGAAAGAAAATAACTAATGATTACTTAATGAATAAATGAAAAGTCCTTCCACCTTTCCGGATCTCATGCCGCCTCACACCGCACGCTCCTCGATTTTGAGCTCACGCCACTTCACGCCGCATGCTTGATCTTGACTTCACAGTTAGGGTTTCACACCGTGCCATGGGCGGCACACCTCTCAAGGGAAACAATCCAAAATTATTTTTTCTTTAAAATTCTAGTATCTTTTTATTGAAAATAATGGAGTCTTTAAATAGACTTACAACTTATTCAGTTCCCTCTCATAGTCAATGTGAGACTAAAATAAAACACAAGAGTAAAACAAACACAACACTACTAAATAAAAAAGAATACAGACACAGACTCAGAACAAAAAAAGCTGACTTGATGTCCCCCTCAATGGCTCTAAAAGGATTCAACAAGATGTCTTCCTTCAATGTACTGGCAATTGAATTTTTAGCGGATTGGTGGGTTTTCAAGCAATGGCCAATGCTATTATTAAATTTGCTTCAGATGTCTGGATGAGAGAAAGCTGAGAACCAGATAGCATCATGGATGGAAAACAGCTTTAAAATGTGTAGTAGGTGGTGGTGCACAGATATAATTTGTTAGTTAAAGTTTACATGGGGGGCAAATAATGTACCTTCCAAGGCCTTATTGTGAGGGACCTCTCTTTTCCTGTTCAGTTCTTCCATTACAAAATGACAAGTTGATAAGTTCTCTACTTAGAAGGAATCTCATTGTTGCGGTATAATAGGAACTCATGACAGATCAGAACGGTTTAGGGTCTTCAGTTTGATTTGTTCCGAGTCAGGTCCAATTATGTCTGTGGGTCAGAAGTTGAAATGTGACTACAAGTTTTCTCCCAACTTTCTGCATTGGATGATGTCTCTCAGGACGTTACCGTTGAATGGGAAAAATGAAGACTTAGCTTATTCTGATTTTGCAGTAAACATGCACTTGTCATTTATGAACAAAGTCGAAACAATTTGCAGTATATCAGAATTCATCAAACATTGAGGGTTGTTTTGAGTCCCACATGGTGGGAATCTTGTTCTACATGTTTGCCTTTTGGCAGGACCACACCTATCATTGTTCCTTTTCCTTTTAGGGTGTCATGTGCAATGCATTGTGTTTGCTGCATTCCCTCGCATTAAGGCAAGGTTGCCTTTGTTTAGGTACTACCCTCTTTCATATGAGTATTGTTAGCCTGCAATCTAAATGACACTTTG
The DNA here is from genome assembly GCA_038442645.1 of Agave tequilana. NCBI lineage: Eukaryota > Viridiplantae > Streptophyta > Magnoliopsida > Asparagales > Asparagaceae > Agave > Agave tequilana. The sequence continues at coordinate 23,349 of JAVJIF010025066.1, read as the reverse complement.
GCTTTCTTAATATCTCAGAATGTACAGTTAGTCTTGTTAGACATAAAATGCAGTTTCATCAGATGTCTATAGAACCTGACAATGGGAAAAAAAACGTGTGAGATCAAGGACTATTATCATTAGTTTATAATCAGATGAGTGAGTCATTTTTAGACTTTATTTTTGAGCTTTAGCAGCTGTACACTGTTCATAACTGGTGCCTAGTAGGGTATAATCTTACAGCAACAATGCTAATCAGACCATTGATTCATACACCTATTGGTTTTCTATTCTTCCTACTACTAGGCAATTGGTGGCTAGTAGAGACTCCCCTACTAGCCACCAATCAGATGGTTGGAGGGGAATAAAAACCCAATTGGTCTATGGACTAATGGTCTGAGTATCACTACTAAAATCTTGAACCATGCTTAAGCTGAAAAAAATTGCTTAGCTCCTATCTTATTATGTGTCCGCTTCAATTTATGTCATTTACAGACCAACAAAAACTGTAGAGATGTGAAAGAGCATGTGAAAATAAATTGCACTCTTATTTAATTAATGATTTCAAAATTAGTCTGCTATCTATTGTCAACCATGTTGATAAGGCCTGATATTCTGTTGAGGATTTACATGAGTTTATATTCTTTTACTAATGTTGTTAGTTTTTTGTTATTTAAACTGAAAGGTGAGGCATATCATCTTCCTGTCGCGGTTTGGAAAAGTGGAGCAGAAAATTTATCTGGAAATTAGAAACCCAACAGCCCGGTAAAAGAAAAGGTAATACTTGAAAGGTCTCACTCACTATTTAGCCATCCTATAAGTTCTCCCTTTTTCTTTTGAGATATTGTATATCATGTCTAAGAGCTCGTCTGAAAGTAAATTTTCTATCAAAAAATTGTCATGTTGGGCTTTCTTATTCATTCCACTACTCGAGTCTGCATGGAATTTCCTTTCCCGTGACCAATTCTATGCCATATTTTATATGCTTCTGAGAATTAAAATCTAGTTTGTAGAGTCAAAAGAAAAGGACTGTGGGATCTAGAAAGTGCTTTAGGTCTTCAGAGTTACTTCTGTTTTCAGCAGCAATCTTCTTTCACGTGCCTCTCTACTTGTTGGAACTAAAGGTGTGTTGGTTAAGGTGCTAGCATGTAAGATGTCATATGTTCAGGCCAGACTGTTAACATTTTTAATATTTTATAGGAATTTCACTTATTAGATTAGGGGAAGAATTATCCACTTATTTAGAATGGTGTCTTCTTTTTCCGCCCAGAAGCATGCCCTTCAAGTTGGGAAAATATCAGGTGCCTTGCAAAGACCTGATGTGGTACTGAATACCTACTCCAAGTTGAACTTTAGTGAATTAGAAACCTTGACTCCTACTTATTGTGATCTCCACTTCAGTTCCTATGGAAATTGGGAACATTTGCTGTAGCTTGTGCTTTCTAAAGCTTAGAGAGCTAGTTTTCTGTTTGCTTTAATGTCAGCAAGGCTCGAGCGAAAGGGCTCGGCGTGCCACTACTGCGGCCTTTTCGGCCACTGGAAATTTGCTTGTCCAGTTGGCCTTTTTTGCTTTCACTGCCGGAGGCAGGGCCACCGCGCTAAGAACTGCCGCGCCAAGAACTGCACGAACAGGGTAGTGGCAAGTGGTGCTCTGGTTGGTTGCAAGGCGTCGACTGTGGATGGTGCTCGTGCTTCAGTTGGTTGCAAGGGGATGTTTGCGGGGGAGGGTAGAAGAGGAGGTCCTCTGCTGCCGCGTGGAGATGGGGGCCGAGATTATGGCCAGGGGGAGGACATGGAGCTTTGGATTTGTCTCTCCAAGGCCATGATCAGGGGCTTAGTCGAGTGGAGGGGGCTCTGCATTCGATTGGAAGTCGGGGATTATGCGGATGAGGGAGGGCAACCATCTTCTCACGTGGAAGTGATCCGGAGGAGCCTGTTGAGGGCAGCGCTAGCGGTTCGGTTGTGAGCACAGCGAATGATGTCAGGGGGGTCTTTTGTTATAGCTGAGAGCAGGGGATTGTCAGAGTCTAACGACTCTTTCGAGTTCCCTGTTATCAGAGAGGTGAGGGGGAACACGGGGTTTGAGTGACGCACCGGACCTTTTCTGCTACGTGCAACAAACAGGGGACGACTAGCGAACAGCAGAGTGGGCATTCCATTGCACCAATCGCCTTTGGTTCTGCCTCTCTGGTGGTCTATGCCACTGTGGACATGTCGACGGTCGACGAGGCGGGACTCCGGCGTGGAGTGAGATCTGCAATCAATTGAATTCACCAGTGAATCCAGGGGGCGCGGTGGCGATGCTCGCAAGTGCACGACTACGGGTAGAGGGTACAACCTCGAATCACGATTATGCCATTGATTTGGCGAGCGACACAGTAGACTGCGGGGTTCGTGGAGAGGATGGTGGGTGCATGGCTCGAGGGAGAGGTAATCGAGATGATTCAAATTTTAATTTTAATTGTGCGATTTTCGGGTCGGGAGTGAGTTCTGACTCGCGATTCAAATTTGAATCTTGCTGGTTTCGGTTCGGGCGCGACTTCAGACCCGAACAATATGAGGGCCAAAATAAGGTAGTTCTTGGGCCTTGCTGTGGGCCTTACTCTTCTGGGCCTCTTTGAAATTACACCTAGAGGGGGGTAAATAGGTGTAAAGCTAATCAACTCAATATTCAATGCAAAATAAAATGAGATGATGTAAACGATTACTCAAAGTAAGATTAGAAGCCGTATACCCCGTGAAGGATTTTGAACTTTGTCCTCGTGATTCCTCTATATAAGAGTTTGAGGTGCTCAATATAATCTTGTTGTAAGAGTATAGATCGACAATAAATGAATGAAAATAAACTAGATAAGAGAGACAAGAAATCAATCGCAAACAAAGAGATTTGTTCGAGGTTCGAGCCATCGCTCTACGTTCCGCCTTCACCACTGTGAAGGATTTCCAATTCACTAGAACTTTCTACCAAAGGAATTACAACCACTATGGAATACACAACTCCCAACACACTCCTCTAATCCAGAGGTAGCGTATCAACAATACAATAAGCACTGGGTGATCAAAAGACCACAAACTCTCTCTTGAAAACTCTTTCTTACAAAACCCTATAGAATAAGATTTAAGATTGAAGCTCAAGGATTTGTAAGTGAAAAAAAAATTAGAAGAGAGATTTTAAGGAAAAAACTTTCAGAAAATTTTTGAAAATAATAGCCCAAAACTGAAAACACAAAGCTCTCGCTTGAAAACTCAAAACTTGGTTTTGAATTTATTGTTGTGAAAAACTCTACCCTAATGACCCCTTTATATAGGATTTAGGAAGAGAAAACTTAGAAAACTTTTACCTGAATAAAAGAGGAAGAAATTGACTCTCTAATACAGCTAACCACTTTTTTAAAATTTAAAAACGTTTTTAAAAACATGTTAAAAAATAGCCTCTAGAAAATTCGCCATTGCTGCCTGTTGGTTAACTTTAAGAACAGTATTCAGGCTAAAAAACGTCCGAATTCAGAAATAGGTATATAGGAATAATTTGTAGATATTTAAGTCTATATTCTACTGCAACTTGAATCAACTTAATATCATTTCGGAGTAGAAAGTTATCAATAAAATACTGACAGGTGTCAAATCAGAAACTGTAAACTATTTTTAAAACAAGAACAGAGTTCAAGCAAATATTTGACATCTTTAACATTTGAATCCGAAAATGATTATTGAATAAGAAATTTATATTTGAAAGGTAGCTTTGAAATGCAAGTTAAATTAAATATAAGAATAAAAGTTATGATAAGAAATGTAAAAGGGTATCAAGCAGATCAGCAGAACTAAAACTAGTTCAAATTCAAAACCCGATATATGTACTTGAAATTCAAAACCGGATAAATTAAAAATCAAACGTATTGAATTTGTGTGTGTGTATTTGAGCTTCAAATTTATATACTATTCTTTAACAAAACAAACTATATGAGTTTACAGGCAGGAGTCTCTGATAGTTGATGTTGAGCAACGTTTGAGGTATACTCTAATATCCCATACTTGAGAACTCTTGAGCCATCAATACCTGTATCAACCTGAAATTCATTATTGAACTTTTTTTAGTACCAAATAGCTTTTATGATTTGTTATCATCAAAACACATAACCGGGGATTGTAACCTTTGGGCCAACAATCTCCCTATTTTTGATGATAAAACATATAAACTGTAAAACAAGATATAGGAAGGAGGTAAAAACTCTCCCTCAAATGATGCTCTATTATCAAGTATAAAATATGAAACATGAACATATAAAAAACATATATGAGATAAACATGTATAACATATGAAACCAAAACCTGACAAATACTTCTCCTTTTTGTCATACATCAAAAAAGGTTAGGAAACAACCAATAAACAATATATGCATAAACAAGATATAAACATGCGTATATGCATGCATAAACTCAAATATCTCTTCCCCTTTTTTGTCAATTCATCAACAAAGCGGCTAAGAAAAAACAATCAATTGTCATATCATCAAATCTTAAAGACCAAAACTTAAGTTTTTTATACCAATTTAAAATTTTTGATAAACATATTGATACCAATTGAAAAATATTGATACCAATTAAAAAAATTTGATAAAAATATTGATACCAATTAAAAAATATTGATACCAATTGAAGGTAAAAATCAAATTTTGAGATAAATACTAAAATCATTTTGCAATAAGGATACCGAATAGAGAATAATACCAATTAAAGATCATTGATACCAATATTGAAAATGTTAGAATATATCAAACTAAAGTATTTTTCATCATAATGAGTGTGAGTAAGATACCAATATGAAAGTGAAGACTGATACCAAATGAAAGCTCAACCAATACCAATTTTACACAAAACCGATTTAAAAATAAAATAAGAATTTTCTCCCCCATTATGAAATACTAAAGAAAACAAAGCATAGGCTTGAATAAGATATCAATTAAAAAACTAATTGACATTATAGATTAAATCAAGCTTAGCAATAAACAAGTTTGTGCTTTTAAGAAATGTAAAGACATGTGAAACAAGCACAATCAAATCATATATATGTATGAATAGATATACCAATTGAAATATGAGGCATACATATATAGAAAAAACACATATGAGTATACAAAAATATGAAATATCAATTTTGATACCAATTGAAAAATAATGGGGATCAAGTGTATAACTCATACCTACCACTCTTTTTATGCACATGATAAAAGATATTCAATAAGGGTAGGCATGGTCGCCCATCCAACTGCCCTTAGAAGGTAGGGGTTTTCAAAAATAGGATTTGAGAATGTTTTAACATAATTTGAAAACTCAACTAATTGAAGAATAAAAAACTAGTTTTAAAAATATTTTTGAAAAATTAGTATGAAATCTTTCAAGATATGAAACTAAATCGTATATCCTATGAAAACATGAAGTCACACAATATTTAACACTCAAAGTCTATAAAGCACATATATGCTCATGAAACAAAAATCATGAGTAAATACAAACATAGAATGTAAAAGAGTCATGTGAAAAACATAATCATGAAAATAAGCAATGAAGCTCATATGAAATTCCTTATAAATACGAAAAACATGAAAGTTTTAATTTTCATCAAACTAAATCAAACTTCAAGACATATGTATGTTTTGTATAAACTAGAGTATACATACATATACAAAATATAAACGAGTCCACAAAAGTATATTGCATGAAGGCAAGTGGCTCAAGGATGTACATGTATATCTATTAGTTTAGACAAAATAACATATACATGAAGTTAAACATATTTCATGAAAAAAACCATAAATATAAATCTAAACATGATCAATAATAAGAGCATTGAAACCAAAACATGCTAAAGATCAATCAATAAGAGCATGTGAATAAAATAAGAATTAGAGATTGTTATCAAAACCAGTAGGGTAATCTCTTAGTCTTCAAACCATGGTGGTCCTCCCACCAAACATCCTTGAAGGAGATGCATCCAATGTAGGGTTCATTAAGCTCAAACGCATCCACCATCAAGGCACCATAACTCTCACGTCAAGCGAGAACCACGGTTCAAAGACTCGGCCGAGTCGGAGACGAGTCGTATCCGTCTCGGCCCGCTCCGAGACGAGTCCGAGTCACGAGTCGGTCGACTCAACTCAGAGGAGACCGAGTCGGCTGAGAATTGGAGTTGACTCGGTCGACTCGGCATTATGATGATGATTTTGTACCTCATCGCAATTCAATATGAAAATAACTATATTAGCATGTATTTATGAATGTAGTTTGTGCAATTTACTATATTGTGCATGTATTTTGATATGCTTCTACCGACGACGCGTGTATTTATATTTGCGCTTTATGTTTAGTATGCTAGGTAATATATTTTGGACATGTGATATATAAATGTGAAAATCTACATTTTTTAAGATTTATCGTGATTTTTTTAGAATTTTTTGAGCTTTTATATAGCGTTTTGCGCGTATCGCCCGATACCAATCCGAGTCGCCGAGACCGATCCGTTTCATTGCCCGCCGAGTCGGTGGCCGAGACCGCGATCGTGAACCATGGCGAGAACCCACACCTACATCAAATACAATAGGGGTGAATTTTGGTACCCATCTCTTATTGGGTCCATGGGAGTTAGCACATTTCCTAACCCAAACATTATTATTTATAAAATTTACATAATTTAGTCTATCATAGCAAAATCTTACAAGATAGCATTTGGGGCCACAATGTGTACATGTGTACACTCTAGCATACATATGAGAGTGAATGTGATCATGGTGTGCATGAGGTGTATGCCGTAGATGATGTGCATGAATATGAGGTGCATGTTTCTTGTGAAATATAGATTCTAATTTCTTGTGATTCATAGCACATTGACTCAAAGTGGAGCCCAAACAATCTACACTCTTCTTTAATATACATAAATCATTTTCAACATTAGAAGAGAAAGTAGAGCATACAATAGAAACATTAGATGATGAAGGTATTGAAGCAAACATGAAAATCAAAATGATTTTTCAAAAATTTATTTTCATTTGAAATCAATTCCAATTCTTTTGAAATAGAAACAATTTTATTTTTTAAGAAATCATTCTCTTTTAAAATAAAATCTAGTTTTAAAGATAAAACCTCATTTTTCTTCAAAATATCATCACAATCATTTTTACTTTTAAAATCTTATTTTCATTTAGGGCAAGGTCAAGTTGGGATTTCAATGAGCCCTTTCATTTGAAATCTCATCCTTTTCTTGCCAAACCAAATGAAGTTTTGAAAATAAATTTTCATTTTCTTTGTTTAATTTAGAACTCTCCTTTTTCAAAACTTTATACTTCAAAATCAATTTTTCACAACCTATAGCTAGTTCTTTATTTAAAGTATGTGCATCCATACACTTATTACAAGAAGAATTAATACTGTCATCTAGTTGAGTATCCGAATATACCTCAAGGGAGTCATTCCCTTGGACCATGAAGCAATGTTGGTCGGACTCTTCTCCACTAGATTCTTGCTCATTGATTGGCGTTTGTACCTCGGAAGATAACAATATGTTCCACACTGCAAAGGCGAGATCACAATGAGAAACTATATTTAAATATTCTTTACTAAGAGACTGCTTTAATGCATCTAGAGCTTGTGCATTGTCATCTATATACTTGCTATTACCAAGATAAGATTTCTTGGTAGCGGCAAGGTAAACATGCAAATCTAGGGATTTTAGATAAATACTCATTCTAATCTTCCATATATTAAAGTTATAAACACCAAATATGGGAGGGTAATCTATGCGTGTGTATAAACAATAAGTGTGTAAATGCAAATCTTAGATTAGCTATCCAAGATCTCACTTCTACGTGGTTAAACCTAATATCAGAAGCGTAGGCTCTGATACCAATTGAAATTACACCTAGAGGGGGGGGTGAATAGGTGTAAGGCTAATCAACTTAATATTCAATGCAAAATAAAATGAGATGATGCAAACGATCACTCAAAGTAAGATTAGAAGCTGTATACCCCGTGAAGGGTTCTGAACTTCTTTCTCGTGATTCCTCTAGATAAGAGTTTGAGGTGCTCAATGTAATCTTTTTTGTAAGAGTATAGATTGACAATAAATGAATGAAAATAAAGTAGATAAGAGAGACAAGAAATCAATCGTAAATAATGAGATTTATTTCGAGGTTCGAGCCACCACTCTATGTCCCCGCCTTCACCACCGTGAAGGATTTCCAATCCACTAGAACTTTCCACCAAAGGAATTACAGCCACCATGGAGTACACAACTCCCCAACACACTTCTCTAGTTCAGAGGTAGCGTAGCAACAATATAATAAGCACTGGGTGATCAAAAGACCACAAACTCTTTCTTGAAAACTCTTTCTTACAAAACCCTATAGAATAAGATATAGGATTGAAGCTCAAAGATTTGTAAGTGATATAAAATTTAGAAGAGAGATTTTAAGAACAAAAAAACTTTCAGAAAACTTTTGAAAATAATAGCCCAAAACTGAAAACACAAAGCTCTTTCTCTTGAAAACTCAAAACTTGATTTTTGAATTGTTGTTGTGAAAAACTCTACCTTAATGACCCCTTTATATAGGATTTAGGAAGAGTAAATTTAGAAAACTTTTACCTAAATAAAAGAGAAAGAAATTGACCCTCTAATATAGCTAACCACTTTTTTTTAAAATTTAAAAACGTTTTAAAAACATTTTAAAAAACAGCCTCCAGAAAATTAGCCATTACTGCCTGTTGGTCAACTTTGAGAACAGTATTCAGGCTGAAAAATGTCCGAATTCAAAATAGGTATATAGGAATAATTTGTAGATATTTAAATCTACATTTTACTGCAACTTGAATCAACTTAATATCATTTCAGAGTAGAAAGTTATCAATAAAATACTGACAGGTATCAAATCAGAAACTGTAAACTATTTTCAGAATAAGAACAGAGTTCAACCAAATATTTGACATCTTTAACATTTGAATCCGAAAATGATTATTGAATAAGAAATTTATATCTGAAAGTTAGCTTTGAAATGCAAGTTAAATCATATTATTTAAATATAAGAATAAAAAGTTATGATAAGAAATATAAAAGTGTGTCAAGCAGATCAGCAGAAATAAAACTGGTTCAAATCCAAAACCCAATATATGTACTTGAAATCCAAAACGGTTTAAACCGAAAACCAAACGTATTGAATTTGTGTGTGTATTTGAGCTTCAAACGTATATACTATTCTTTAACAAAACAAACTATATGAGTCTACAAGCAGGAGTCTCTGATAGTTGATGTTGAGCAATGTTTGAGGTAGACCCTAATATCCCATACTTGAGAACTCTGGAGCCATCAATACCTGTATCAACTTAAAATTCATTCTTAAATTTCTATTAGTACCAAATAGCTTTTGTATGGTTTATTATCATCAAAACACATAACCCGGAGATTGTAACCTTTGGGCCAACACTCTTGTGGGTGAAGGGGATGTTGGTCTCATGGTTCCTAATCTCGGGCTGGATTGTCAGGGCCAGGATTAGACCTAGGGTCTCACTGTGATATGGGGGCGGGCTTTTGAAGAGAAGATGGGTGCTATCGGCCCTTATGGCCTTGGGCGGTTGATAGGCCTTTTGGAGGTCTTGGGAATTTTTAAGGGGAAGACAAGTGGGGGTGGACCGGGTTATCGTGGGCTACTGGGGAAAGACTATGCGACGACTTATGTCTGTTCTAAGGGGGAATCCAACAGGAGACCAGTGGGCCTGGCCGAGTACCTTCATTGGCGATGAGTTCATTTTTAACGTGGTTTAACAGGGACTTTAGGACTTGTTTAAAGATGAATTCAAGAACTTCATGGCCATGTTCCCATCTAACAGTCAGGATAAGACCAAGAAGAAGAAGAAGGGGAAAGCGTGCTGGAAATCCTGCTGGACTCGAATTGGCAGATTTCGAGGGAAGGAGGAGTTGTTGGCATCTGTGATGGAGTTTCTTTTAGTGATGCAGGAGGAGGGTGAGAGCACCTCGGAGTTTGCAGGTATGGAGCAGCGTCGACATGAATTTGTTTCAGCGGAGCTAGAAGCTTGACTTGCGGCGACGATGGAGGACTTAGTGTAGGAGTTTTCTATTTGTACCTTTCTACCTTTGTTCTTTCTCAAGGCAACTGCGCGTGCACACTTCTATGTACTGCTGGGGCTGGGGGAAAAAAGGTTCTTGTATGCGTTTGTGAGTATTTTCATTAATTTTTTTAATGAAACACGGGGGACCACTTTGGTCCACGTTTCTTCTCCAAAAAAAAAAAAAAAAAGATCCAAACAAGTTGGTTGGCAGTGGTTCCAGAAACCATTTGTTTTCGGTGTGTGCCCCCACCTAGTGTGGTTCAGAGAAAGAGGTATCCTTAAGGCCACTTGGCCTTTCTACTTACCCTTGTTCGACTTTCAAGCACTACTTGGGCTAAAGCCAACGAGCTCCAAGTTTCCTAGCATTTAGGGTTTTAACTTGAATCCTGAGGCTGATGTGAAACAAAGTTACAGACACACACAAGTGTTTGGACATTTGTTTTACTTCTCTATTTTCTCCTAATAGCAATAAGAAGGTAAGAGGGATTATCCATATGTGGCCAGCGCCAGGGATAATTGAAGTAAGTTTATAGAGAAGAAAGTGAATGCGTGCACTGCTTGCCAGCTCTGGGGAGACTAGGCTTGTGTGTAAGAGCTCACAGTAGTAGCAGAGTCCGTGGTTGGTGCTGTAGAGGCTTTACAAAAAGGTGTTGGCTCTGATGCATCCAAGTCTCACTCCTAGGCCTGATTAGATACCTCAGTTGTAGGTATTGGGTATTCCTGAAGTTAGAATCTGAGCTATAGAATCTCACTGCCAATTGCTATGATTGCTGGAGAGTATATCCTCTGCTCTATTGTAGGTTCTCTGCATGCTTCATGTACTCCCTTTGCTTACATCCATAGTGGAAAGATGCCTTTGTGTTATAGTTATTTGTGTGTAAGGTAGTGGCTACAAACATCTTCAAAGATTTGATTTGGAAATGGATCTCATAATGTGTAGTTTTTCTTTTTTCCTGACGAGTTCAACTGAAATATAAATAACAAACATAGAAAACCATATTTACCTTCTATATATGTGAATCTCACTATCATTATTGGATTTCTACTACTATCTATTCCATTTCTCATCAAGTCAAAGTCTCACAGTTTTTTGGAGAAGGCTCACTAACCGCTCCTTTCCAGTCTTCAAATTGTGGACCTCTTCCTTTCTGCACTCCCTTTCTTTTGGGAGAATAGGTCGAGCCTAGTGCAAGTAGGATTTGAACCCACAACTCTTAGGCCTCGTTTGGGGAAAAGGTTTAGTTTCCCAAAGTAGGTTTGGAAGAGTTTGGAACTCAAAACAAGGTTATTGAAACCGGGCCTTGTTTGGGAACCAAAATGGAGTTGGGAAACAGGGGTTAGAAGGGCACCAAACCCTATGGAATTGGGGTTATTGAGTGGAGTTTCAGAAACTGGGGTTTGTATGGGTTCAAACCTCACTTTCATTTTAACTTAAACGTGACCCCTAACTTAAACGTAACCCCAATTTGAGAAACTCTATTGCAAAACGAGGCCTTAACCATTTCAAGATGGCTTCAAGACTATGCTACAGTGGCACCTGCTCTGCAGTCCCTGTTATCTTCTTGTCAAAAAAAAACAAACAAGCACCAGTCACTATGTTATGGAGCGGAACCCTCAGTAAGATGGCCTAGGAGAGACTTGACTAAACTCTATGAGTTGGTGCTAAGTATTTGACCAATTTAGATTATGGTCATCACAGGAGCTTGGAATAAATTTAGAAATTGATCATAGGGAAGTCTACCTTGGCCATGTTGGTTAGTGCCATTAGTACCAAATGTCTTGTGAGTGAAAGAAGAACTTGCTTACTCGGTAGAAAATTTCACTGGGGTCGGGGCGAGGGGTGTTGGTGTATAAGTTCTAAGGTACAACCTGTTACGTCCAAGATTCTGTGATTATTGGGCCTCAAGCAATTACCTAAACCTTTGGGTAAAGTGGTTATCTAGAAGATACTGTTGTTACACCAAGTTTCAAAGAGGTCTGAAAACTTCACAATTCAAGTATGTTTCATTATCCCCTAGTTTTCTTCCTTTCTAGGAAATTGTCTTTACCATGGAAACCTTTCATTATGGCCTAAGGGCTCATCAGACTAGGAGTGTTAAGTTGAAGATTGTGTGATACACATTGTTAGCGCAACCCATTTGCTTAAACTTCTGGGTGTTGTGGTTATCACTTATTAGAGACGAGCCACAAAATCAATGCATATGAATTTTTTCCTAGCCATCGAGAGGGTTGGAATTGTCAGAAAAAACAAACCCAAAAGGTAAAGATGTTGGATAATTGGTTAACAATGTATATCAACATTCCCAACACTCTCCGTCATGTGAAAGAAAGCACATGCTATCTTATACTTGTAGTACAACACTCAGAGCAATTATTTTTAATAGGTTTACGATGAGATTTGAACCCACAATATTTTGCTCATTATACCATGTCAGTAAAACATTGTACCCAAAAGCTTAAATTGTTGGGTTGTCGGCTAAAATGTATATCAATATTCCTAACACGAGTTATGATGTAGAACGGGAAGGGGAAGAATAAAGAGGGGAAGAATACAATTTAGGAGGATAAGATTGATTTTGTCTTCACCATCAAGATATCGCTCTCCCACTCAGCACATCACCATGCAAAGATTCAAACACAAAGCAATAATTACAATGCAAGTTTTTAAATTCTCAAAACAACTGAACTATTAAATAATTACAACACTTGTCTTTTTATAGGCTCATACAACTAGAAGGCTTTCGACCGATATGAGATTGAAACAAAAGAATAAAATAAGTCTACCTTAAAATAAAGAGGAAAATAACTTAAACAAATAAAATAGCCTAGTGATCCCATCAATTCTCCCTGGCTCGAAAGGTTTACCACTGACGAATGGCAACAACGTGGATGATGAAATCGAACCGAAAAGGAGTGCACAAACTCCTCAGCGGTGCGTCTACTTAGCAGTTGTGGTTGCAATGGACAAACTGAAAACAGGTGAAGCCCCATGAAAGTCATGATTCAAAGTTCCGGTCTCGACTGTTGACCCGGAGGGACCGTTCCACATCAGTCTCGGCGTGGCGGAACGGACTCGGGCAATATACACAAAACGCGTCATAAAAAACTCAAAAAATTCTGAAAAAATCACGATAAATCTTAAAAAATGATAGATATCAAAATTGATGTATAAAATGTTCAAAACAAATTTATTTTGAGGGGTAATTGGGGAAATATAATGATTTGAGGGGTAAATTTAAGAAAAATAGTAATTTGAGGGTAAATTTATAAATATGGAAGATTTGGGGGGTAAAATGAGAAAAGCACAAAAAAAGAAAATATGATAGAGAGGGGAGAGAGAACCGATCAGATCCCTCCCCTTCCCCTCCAATCTCTCTCTCCCCCTTTTTCCCCTCCGATCTCTCTCCTCTCTCCCCCTTTCCCTTTCTTCCTCGTCGATCTCTCCCCCCTCTCTTAGGCTGGAGGCGGAGCGAACGACGGCCTGGAGGCGGCGCAGCCTGGAGGTGGGGGGAGGGGAGAGAGATCGGAGGGGGGGAGAGAGATGGCTGGAGGCGGCGGCCTATAGGTAACTTGGAGGCGGGTGAACGACGGCGAGCAAATTGCGATAGGGAAGTTTTTTTTTTTTTTTCGACACCGACTCGGAGGTTACTCGCTCGAATCGGCCGAGTCAGGCCGATTCTTGTCGCGAGTTGGTCGAGTCAGGGCGGAGTCGGTAACCCTTTCAGAAAAGGCGACTCACGGATCGTTCTCGGAACGACAAGCGTTGTTTCGGATACGACTCGGTCGAGTTTTTGAACCCTGGTGACAGTGCGACAATGAGTCAGGTCCTCGACGCTAAACACCGGGTTAATCCCAATATCATGAAAAATATCGAGTTCGTAGGCGTCGGAACCAAACCTCCTTAAAATCTTGTCTGGACTCCTGCATCAAGTAGGAAGCCTTTTCAAAGTCCTCAATGAGGACCTCTTTGGGTGCACTCTAATCAACACCTCATCGCCTACTGTGATTTTCTGCAACCGTTTGTGAGACTCTGCAGTAGAATGATAGTTATAATTATTGATTGTCATTTGTATTGTATTATGATCATGCAACTTGTGCAATTGTGGTATAAGTGGCTCAACTGTGACAATAGGTGAAATACCTAGCGGAAGAGGGAGAAAGCCAACAAAATTCCTAGATATAAGAATAGATCTATTAATAGGAGACTCGGGTGAATAGTGAGATCTAGTCACTAAGTAACATGGTATCTTGTTGTTCTTGTTAGGATTGTTCCTTCTTATTTCTCACATTCGACTTGGGCTTGGCAGGTTTCAATACTATTTTTTTTTTGAATTTAAATTTATAAGTGTTAGACCTATCGAAACTGGTCACATCCAAGTCATACAACCGATGTCTACAAAATAAAATGTGTGCAACGTTTATATCTAAAACATCACACCAAATATGATTCTTGTACTTAGATATGTGAATAGGGATTTGATAACGCTGGGTAATAAATTGAGCAGTCTTATCAAGTTAATTTTCGTTGTACGGGTGGGATGTGGTTCAGTCTTGAGATCCATCTTGTCAGGATATTTCTTCACAATGATGTTCACCATGATTCAAAGTCGCAGTCTCGGTCGTTGATTCGGCGGGCACAGAGACGCATCAGTCGCGACGTTTCGGATCAATCTTGGGCGAAATGTGCAAAACGCTACATAAAATACTCAAAAATTCTGAAAAAAATTACGACAAATCTTATAAAATATAGACATCAATATTTATAATCATATGTCCAAAACAATCAAAGTTTGGTAAAATTATTTTCTCTAAAGTTGGAGTCAAAAGAAAGGATGGTAAATATTAAGAAAGTTATAAGTAGTTTATAAAAATACTAAATGAAGAGGGCTTATATACAAATATCAGTAAAAAAATAAAAATAACAACTTTCTTATTACCCCTCTAACCTGAGAGAGAGATCTGGTGAGAGAGGGGATAAAGATGAGACAGAGAGAGATCGAGTAAGAGAGGGGGGAGAGAGATCGGGTGAGAGTGGAAGGAGAGATATATATCGTGTGTGAGAAGGGAAGAGAGAACGGGTGAGAGGAAAGAAAGGGGGAGACAGAGAGGAAGATAGCAGGTGAGAGAGGGGGAGAGAGATCGGAGACAGATGACAACGACGATCGGGCCGGTGGGGAAGACGATGATCGGGCCGACAGAGAAAACAACGACGACGAGTGGGGAAGATAACATTGACAATGGGGTTGACTTGGTCGACTCAACGAGTAAACCCGAATCACATCAGGACTCGGCCGAGTCGAGTCCGAGTCGATCAAAACTCGAAGCCCAGGGTGACTCGCATCTCGGTCTCATCGCGGCGCCCACCGAGTCGGAGACAACTCTATCGAGTCATCTCCGACTGGCCGATACTTTGAACCTTGATGTTCACATAACTACTCCCATCTATCATCGACTTATAATTTTCCCCTCATGTGTGATATAGGTATGGAACACGCTAGACTTACACGAGTTCTCATCTCTAATAGTTGTGTGTGAACACCTAATGACACCCAATTGGATGCTAGAAACTCTAATATCATCGTCAGAATCAGTCGTGCTACCAGTTGGTTCATAGATTACTGTCTCGATCTCATCCTCGGCTTCTCTGACTAGAAGGTTTTTGAGGGACACTGTGCAACAATGTGACTATAGCCTTGACACTCAAAACACTGACTACTCTTCGCGTGTTTAGAAGATTCACCTATTACAAACTTGCCCTTAGGGTCTATAGTGGCGTGAGTATTTGGGCTAGATTGCTCTCTGACTTTTGGAATGACCTACACTTTGAAAAAACCGAGGGAGGTTTTATATTTTGAGCTAACTGGCTTGCTTGCTCAAGGGTTTCTATCTTGTGAGAATGAATAAATCTTGCTTGCTGGATGTCTGACCTCATCCAAAAATGATACCTAGATATAGCTTGGTAGGAGTGTTCTTGCACCTCACGTCGAGGGTTAAGTCGTCAAATTTGATAATGTAGTCCTGAACTGACCTGCTACCTTGGCGAAGGTTGTGCAGTTTATTTAAGAGGCGACGTTTATAGCACCGAGAAGGTATTTCTCCTTAAGTTTCTATTTCATCTCCTCCCAAGACTATGGAGGCCCCATACCTAGTGTACTTTCTCTACCGAGGCCCAATAAATCCTAGCTGACCCTGTAAGTCTCATCCTAGCAAATCAAGCTCTAATTTTCTCAGTAAACTTGTACCAGTTAAAGTAGTAATTCAAGTCAGCCATCTAATCACTAAAATTTTCGAGTCAAGGATACCTTCAAATGTGAGAGAATCTATCTTAATTTTATGGATTATGTCATCTTCATTAATCATAGGTCTACTAGTTCTCTCATCCCTTCTATTATTGCGGTTCTATAAAGTTTCCTCATTAGATTTACTTTTCAATCTGTCTACTTTAAACTTTAGGTCCTGAAACTCCTTAAAGATTAGGTCTAGTTTGGCCTCCATATCTAGATGACTAGGAGAATAAGTTCTACCACTACGAAGGATCATGCATTGTCTAAAATACAAATGCAGTACACACAACCACACGAATGTAACAGTTTCTTTCGCGTCACTAAATGCGTGTACTATATGATTAAATGAAGACTTATTTCCTAATGACTTTTAAAATGATGATGCACAAAATTGATTCCTAAAATAAATATGCAACAAATAATAATATAGACAATTAGCAGCAGCAAATATAACTTACAACCACCACAAGTTCACAAAAGATATGTAAAATATCACAAAGTGAGAGGTGAGTTTAAAATATACCCAAAAGTGCTTGAAAAAGTACTAATACCGAGTAGTGGCTCTAAACATAAAGGCCAGATCTGTTGCCAAAAAGTTACGAAAATTTTCTAGTTTCTCCGAGACTCACTGCGATCTAACGTTTCAGACAGAACTCAAAATGGACTCCGAACGGGCTTGGGATTTGAATTAAAACTGTTCTGCGCGGGAATAATGCAGCTCAGAACAGAGCTGATGATTTCATCTCGGCTTGGGCGACTTCATCTCGGCTCGATTGACGTCAGCGTCAGCTCGAGTTTGGCTTAGTCTGAGCCGATGACATCAACAACGACTCACAACAGCTCGATGGTGGATCGGGTCGCTATCGGGTTGGGTCGGCTTGGGTTTACTTGTTATTGGGTTGGATCGCCGTAATGGGTTTGACCCGATCAATTGAACCCAAACTCAAACCAATCACGCTGATGGCTGTAGGATCTGAGCATGACGGGGCTGCTGCGTGGTCGGCAACAACGCTGAAGACAGTGATGATGATGGCGATGAAGGCGCGGTGAGGACTACGAAGACAGATGACGATGAAGATAAACGGTGACACGAGAACCTACGACGATAACGAAGATGACAATGAAGAAGACAAAGGCTGTGGTGGCTGATCTGCGATGCTATTTCTGGGTGGTTGGAGATGGTGACGGGAGCTCCTGAGGAAGCGGTGGGTGCTGTTGAGGTCGTCGGCGAATGCATGGTGCTATCAAGCAGCGCTGATCTGGCGCCATTGTTGTGATGACGATGGCGATGGAGTAGATGAGGTGGTGGCATGGTGGTCTGGTTGACTGCGGTGGAGATTGCAATCGACGATATCTGGGGTGGAGACTGAGGTGGAGAGAACTGATGTTGGCGGCGATGTCACGTTTGGCTTAGTGGCGACGATCGATGCTCGAGATTGTGATGAAGAGGAGGCGGCGCTTGGAGGCAGCGAAGGAACTAGAGAGTGGTGGTGCAGGGGCTCGTCAGCATCTGCTTAGGTGGGTGGAGGCGCAGGTTGTTGCGGAGTGAAGAACACGAGGAGAAGAAGAAAAGGAAGAAGAAGATGTTGAACAATGTTATTTTTTAATTTTTTTGCTTTTCTTCTATTTTCTTTTTTTATTTTTTATTTTTTTTAATTTTTTAAATCCGTCTAGGATTTTGGATTTTTTTTTTGAAACTAGAGAAGAAAAGAGAAGGTGGGAGAAAAAGAACCTAAGATTTTGTAGAGGAGGAGAGTGGGTTGTTTGTGGAAGGGAAAATTTTATGGAGGAGAGAGAGAAGGAATTTTAGCTCTGATACCAAACTGATATAGAACGGGAAGAGGAAAGAATAAAGAGGGAAAAAACTAAGGACTTAAGAGGATAAGATTGATTTTGGCTTCACGCTAAAAGTCAAACATAAAGTAATAATTTCAATGCAAGTTTTAAATTCTCAAAATAACTATACTAAATAACTACAGCACTTGGTTTTATATAAACCCATACAATTAGAAATCTTTTGTCATGCTCGATATGGGCTAAAACAAAGGAAAAAATAAGTCTAGCCTAAAATAAAGAGAAAAATAGCCTAAACAAATAAAAGAGCTTAATGATTCTCATCAAGTTATCTTCTTATTGATTCGTGTATATAAAAATTAAAATCCGAAGGTGAAATCTCATGTTACCTGATTCTCTATTTTAAACAAGTGTTTATAGGTGATGTACCATTTGTAATGTACGTTTCTGTTTCAAACAAGTGCAATTATCATATCTAACTTGTTGCTTGCTTCACAATGTTTTTCAAATATTGGCTGATTTCGATATATATTGTCAATATCATATCAAGTTTTGAGGTACCTACAATATTAACCCTTAGCCAAAATTGTCAATATGATTGATATTGCTGATATTGACAGCCGATATTGATAATGTTGTACTAAAAATCATTGGACAGTAGCGATACCAATACTGAGATTTAAACCATGTGATTCACAATGCCCTTTAATTTAAAACACATTTTAATCATGTATTTATATGCCATTTATCCCCCATAAGAAAACTTTCTCTATTTTAAACAAGTGCCTATAGATGATTTGTCATATCTAACTTATAGTTGGACATGGGAAAACGATTAGGTAGCCAAATTTGAGTGCAAATTAATTTTAAATCTACGGAGTTACAAAATTCTGAAAAACCCCAGAATAGTATGAAGGGTTTTCTTTTCTAATCTCAATCACTATGCAATTTAGAATCTTATATGGTAGCCTATAGAATTTTTTATAAATTTAAAATATCCAAAAAAGTGTTTGAAAAATGTTATTCTAGGGATAAATTCCTAGAAGAAATTTATGTACACTTCAAATTGTAACTGGATCTAAGAGAGTAGAAAAAACAATCGCAAAAGACTCAGGTTTTGCGTGAAAACTCAATTTGGGAAAATCATGAAGAGGAGAGGGATAATTTACTATTTTTCAAAAGATTATAGTGGATTCAACAGAGCTAATACTCTAAAAAATGGCTAGATGATTACTATTTTTTCCTTGGTTATTTCTGTTGTTGTTCGGTCTGCCTTTGTATTGTATCTTCTATTATCTTATATACCCAGAGGGTTTTCTTGAAAGTGCAAGTCATGCGGGATTCAATAACCACATGATCTGCACTTTGCAATTCTTCTGTAATGACAGAGATATTGCCTTTGATTGCGGGAGCAATATCTTCTGCTTTCTGTAACTGCTTGCGTTGGAGTAGGAGTTGTGGATCATGTGTGAAACATGAGATGATTTGACGGTAACGAACTTCACAAATATCGGAGGGAGCGATGGAGTTGGTTGCGGAGGTTGTTTTACTTAAGAAGGAAGGATCGGACTCGAGAGAATGAATATCCTTGGGACGATCAATTCCTCAGAGGGAGAAAATGGTCTCGAGAATATTCTGAATGCTACTCTCCGGAGAGTCGCTTGGATGGCTTTTTTGCTGGTATCTTTGAGAGATTCTGATAGTGAGAGACATGTGTCTTGATCTTGGTGTGGGTCAGAATTTGACCACTACATATGCCCTTTCCGCTCTCTCTTTCCTCAGGCTCCAAGGGGAAAGAGTGGAGTGAAATGGGTAGGCCTGGCTCGAAAAATTGAGGCGTCGCTTGCAATCCAAAAAGCCTTAGTCAAAATGCCTCTTTGCATTTTGAGCCTTCTTTAGAAATTGGTGAAGACAACTGGCGGATTAATGACCCAAATCTTGACTTCATAATAGAGATTTGTGGCAGGTTTGAATTAAATCTGGCTAATCTGACATGTCAAAAATTCAGGATTCAAACCGTTTCTTCAGATATGGTGGAAGTTTTAAATTGGAGGTGGTTCAGCTTCTGCGTCTATAAATAGTGAATATTTGGGAGGCCCATCTTCTGAAGCTTTCTCTGCTTCCTGATATTTCTTATTCTGGTAGATTGAGTTGTTGTTTCGTTCTGCTTCGCCCGATGGAGGAAGGAGGAGAGGATGCAAATGATCAAGATGGCAGTTGCGTCGCATCGGCCCTTTGTCATGTGATTTTGGTTCTCATGATGATCTGGTCATGAAATTTGATTCTTTGTGACAAGGTCCTACTATCAGGAAGGGAGGGCATGACTCATGCTTCTATCTGATCGATCCTGGTCCTTGATCTGAGTGGTTGGACGGGAGTTGGGGCGCATGGCCTTTCTTTTCTTATAGTGCATAGGATGTAGGAGCGGAAGATGCGCTTGACGATGGGTCCGATCCCCGTTTGGCCATCTGTACTCTTATTGAATGTTGTTGCTTTGCCTGTGAGAGTTCTTTCGTCGTGGCTTAGCTATTGGTGGGATGGCATGGGGGTATTCTTGAGATCACTACCAGAGAGTCGCCTTGTCTGCTTTGCTTCGGGTTTATTTTCAGAGTCAGAAGGCTTGGCGTGATATCATCACTGTCTTGCAAGCTTCAATCTGCAGCTTGAGACGTGATTTTTGGCTCTAGCATTTTCCTGAAATTCGTAGACATCATCGCCCTCCCAATAGTAGTGGATTATTTATTTAGGAGTTACCTATGGTGAATCCGCGTCGGGGTTAGATCATCAGAATTTTTTTTTCAAAAAGCAAACACAATATGTAATAGACCTCATGTCACTCTTGTAAGATGTAACCAAGTATGTAATTGAATGGATGTAATCATGTCACTCTTGTAAGATGTAACCAAGTATGTAATTGAATGGATGTAATCAGAAAAATTTATAATGAAAGTAATAATGTTCTGGAATGAAAATGTTTGTTTGGATCTTGCTTGACTTGCTCCGTAGTTGTATTATTTGAATGGAATGTATGCCCGAGAGATTAGCTTTGATTCTGAGATGTTTAAGGAATGACTGTGTGTAATTCCCCAGTGGTGATTTGTCCCACATCGGTACCTGTAAGTCTCGTCTCCAAGTGGGAGAAATCTCAGTTATGGATTGAGCCTGCGAGAAGAGAAAATTCCTACAATGGAGTTGGATTCATATTTGTTTTTGTACAGGGGCACATTCCATCAAAGAGCTACGGAATTGGAGCTATGAGAAGAAAAATCCCTGCATAAGATTCCGATCTCCAAGCGGGGAAAATCCACAATGGAGAACTCGTTTCTTGTAGAAAGGCCAGTGAAACCTGTTAAGTTGGGTTATTAGTATTTGGTTATTGAGTTGTTATCATATACCCTCCTTATACATTGGCTATATATATATATATATATATATCTTTCTCTTATGAATAAAGTTATCCTTTCATCATTTCTATTTTTCTACATGGTATCAGAGCAAAAAAAATTCTAACTCTAAAATCCACCCTCTTCTTCTCTTACTTTCCTCAACTGCCACTCCCTCCTCCCCCTCCCTCTCCTGAAGCCCCCCGTCCCTACCCTCCAAGCTGGTGCCCCTTCCTCCTAGTCGTACTGGCTATTCAATAAGTCGCTTCTTTCCTCTATTACCTACGGTCTGCCAGAGCCTTCCAGCAAGAAAAGAAGTCTTATAAGACTTCTCTGGTGAAGTCTGATCTGTTTCTAGTTTTAAAAATCAGATTTTCACATTTGATCTGGCTATTTAGATGCTTTACAATTGTAATATCTCTAATTTAAAATACTATATATTTTAATTTTTTTAAGTATTTATTTTTGATTTACTTATCATTTTATTATTATTTATTAACTTAATTTCTATCTCACAACATTCATTTTTGTTACATGTATATGTCATAATTATTATTAGTAATAACTACTAATTCTATTATCTCCAAATTGTTATTCTTATTATTAATATTATTTACTAAATTTGTATTGGAGATAAATTACTATTTCATTAGACTGTTATTAATAATTGTTATTTTCTTACGATCAATATTAATTATTATTACTAATTATCTGATTGTGATATTAGCTTCTAAATTATGATTATATTAATTAGTATTATTGGTGATAGTTATTATTATTACCATTATTATTATTGTTGTTATTATTCGTATTATAAGCATTGTTAATTATTATTTTAGTATTTATTATTATTAGTTATTAGTATTATGTATTATTATTAATGTTGACTATTGTTACTAGTTGCATTGTTACTAAATTATTATTTATTTCTATATTATTGTTATAAATATTAGTATTATTGTTGTTTTCTCTTCCTTTTACCTAATCCAAATCCATTTCCTGCTCCTAAACCCATACCCTTCATGCTAAACCCAACCTATTATTTATCCTAACCCATTTACCCTCTAAGCTGTGCCTATTAGCATACCACTACTTAAACCCAAAACCAAACATCTATCTATCTATCTATATAATCCTAATCATATCCTAAACTAATCCTAATTCAAATCAACTAACTAGATTTTAGTCCCTATCTAATCTAAACCCTTGTCTCTATACTTCTCTTCCTCATGCGTGAGCAACTCACGGCAGTCGCCCCTCTGGTTTGCGCAACGAGCCTCACAGCAACTCCCCGAGCCAGGCACTCGGGCATCACCCTTTCTCCTCCAGCACACAAACTCCTGAACACTCTCCCAACCTGAGCACTCCATCCAGGCCCCCAACCGCCTTGCTCCCCTCTGAGCTCCCATGGTCACGCCAACGACAGCGCACAGTCAGGTCGGGCCCCGATCACCCCTCCATGGTGTGAACTCCTCCAGGCCGCCCTGCTCTCCTCTATCACCCCCTGCGCACCAACGGTTGCCTTCCCCTCACTTCGAGCATGGCGTCCACCCACAAGGCTGCAAGTCCCCCAACCATCATCCTCTCCTATGTCGCAGCCCCTTTGCACATCTCCCCTAAGAGGAGCGCTACGCCCCACAGCCCATCACGGCAGCATAACACCACCGAGCCCCCTTCATGCGCCAACATCGAGCACCACCTTTGGCCGTTGTTCCACCTCCGAGACCTTCCGACGGCGAGCTCCGATGAGCCGTCGGCTCCTCTGGCAGCCGGGACTCACCCCCTCCTCTCCAGCG